>PVJS01023462.1:0-29577 GCA_004027185.1 Glis glis | reverse complement strand
CTTTATTTTGAAACTGGGTCTCACGAAGTTGCAGAGGGCCTCACTAAGTAGCTGAGGCTGGCCGTGAACCCGGATCCTCCAGTCTCAGCCTCCCAAGTACTGGGATTACAAGCGTGCACCACCACACCCGTCTCAAGCACTCTTAAAGATGGTTTTGTGTTTTTTTTTTTTGGTATTGGAGATTGAACCCAGGGGTGTTCTACCTCTAAGCTACACCCCCAGCCCTATTTTATTTTTTATTTTGAAACAGGATCTCACTAAGTTGCAGAGGGCCTCGCTAAGTTGCTGAGGCTGGCCGCGAACCTGCGCTGTGACTACGATCACCCTGCATGTTAGGAGGACTGGTTTCAGTCCTTTGATGGAGATTGCAAAGAGAAGTGTCCGAGAACACTGGGGACCTGTCCAGGCCCCGGGGGACCAAGACTGCATTTGTTTCTGTTTGCACACCAGGTCCCCAATGTCTCCTGTCCTGCTCTTCAAGGCCACCTGTCTTCAGATCCAGCCCCTCGGTTCTGAGAGAGGACCTTTAATTCCTCCGGGCCCCCTGTCTGAAACTCTGTGCTCCTGAAACCTGAGAGGCTGGAGGCCATTCCGGGCTCCCAGCTGTACCCTGTGCCTCGCTGGGGAACAGCAGCAGGATGGGATTAGCAGGCGCTGGTTAAGCCTGTGTCCTCAGCGGCGGCCAGGCAGCTGGTTTACTGCTTACATAAACGGGGCCAGGAAGCTGATCTTGTTTTTGCTGGCAAGGGCTACAGGGTGCTGCAAGAGAACTGAGAAATCTGTGTCTCTGTGCGTGTGTTTTTCTCTGGTTATTGACATTTGCAAGTTTGCACGAAGAGGGAAAAAGCAGAGGGGGACCACAGAGCTATTTAGGTTTCTTCTTCTTCTTTTTTTTTTTTTTTGAGGTACCGGGGATTGAACCCAGGGGCATTCTACCTCCGAGCTACACCCCCAGCCCTATTTTTTTATTCTTTATTTTGAAACAGGGTCTCACTAAGTTGCAGAGGGCCTCACTAAGTTAGCTGAGGCTGGCTTGGAACCCACGATCGTCCTGTCTCAGCCTCCCAAGTACTGGGATTACAAGCATGCGCCACCACGCCCGGCTTCTTCTTTTTTTTTTTTGAGGGGTGGGGTTAGACTCAGGGTCATTCTACCTCTGAGCTACACCCCCAGCCCTTTTCTATTTTTTTTTTTTTTTGAAACAGGGTCCCACTAAGTTGCGGAGAGCCTTGGTAAATTGCAGAAGCTGTCCTCGAACCTGCGATCCTCCTGTCTCAGCCTCCCAAGTACTGGGATTATTGGCCTGCGTCACCATGCCTGGCCAGCTGTTTGGGTTTCTACACCTAGTCTTAGGTCTTGATGGGGAAGAACCCCACTTCCAAAAGCTATGCTGTGAAGTCCCATCTCCAGGGGTGTCTGGGACCCAGGGAACAGGATTACATAGACCATAGCAGCAGGGGTTTGTGGGATTGCTGGCTGGGATTTACTAGGATTTGAGCTTTCTTTCCCTTGAGGATTGGGAGGCAAGAGAGGTGGTGGGAATTTCGTTCCCCTAAAGCTCTCCAGAGAGACAGAGAAAAGTGTTTGTCTGGGGACTCTGGGATGGCCTGCCATCATCCCTCTCCCTGGGTCATCACTTATTAAAATAATCCTAGCCGGGCGTGGTGGCGCACACCTGTAGTCCTAGTATTTGGGAGGCTGAGACAGGAGGATCGCAGATTCGCAGCCAGCCTCAGCAATTCAGTGAAACCCTGTTTTAAAATAAAAAATAAAAAGGGCTGGGGGTGTAGCTCAAAGGTAGAATACCCCTGGGTTCAATCCTCAGTACATAAAAAAAAAAGTCAAGCTGGGCGTGGTGGTGCACGCTTGTAATCCCAGTACTTGGGAGGCTGAGACAGGAAAATCACAGGTTCGGGGCCAGCCTCAGCTACTTAGTGAGGCCCTCCACAACTTCGTGAGACCCGGTTTCAAAATAAAGTATGAAAAATGGGGCTGGGGGTGTAGCTCGGAGGTAGAACGCCCCTGGGTTCAATCCCTGGTACCACACACACAAAAAAAGTCAATCCAAAGATGAAGTTTGTGTTTCAAACTGGGTATTGTCCGAGGTAAGCAGGCGTGCTTTCTGTTCTCTGAGATCGATCACCTGGGGGGATGGCAGGAGTGGGGCTGGCAGAGACCTCCAGGTCACAGTCTGAAGCCACAGTACTCAGAGGAGGCAAGTGCGGGCTCTGCATCTACATGCCACCATGGACAGAACCGGGAATGGGACCGAGTCTCTGGTGATGCAGAGCTGTCGTCTTTTGGTCAGGTGGAGATGCACCTGTGTTAAAGGGTGCGGCAGCCCAGCCCCGTCCAATGACTCAGGGACTGAATTTCAGCCAGATAGGACACAAGTGCATGTGAGGGTCCAAAAGCCCTTTGGGGAGGGGTCAGGAAGCGGTACCGCCTCTCTTCTGGGCTTAGTCCCTGGGGAGGAGCGTTTGTCCCCTCTGCCATTCCCATTTCTTCTTTGAAGCCTGGATGAAGGGCACTCCCTTCCTGCCTCTGAACGGCCTTGGCAGGAACCAAGAAGACTGGAAAGCTTTGGGTTCTCCTTCCTCTCTCTGACTCTGGGGCGCCTCGCGATGCAGTAGGAGCTGGGGGGGGGCAGTTGGCTTAGTCTCGGGGATTGGGAGAGAGACAGAAGCAAGACGAGCCGGGTGTGGTGGCACATGCTTGTAATCCCAGTACTTGGGAGGCTGAGACAGGAGGATTTGGGTTCGCGGCCAGCCTCAGCTACTTAGTGAGGCCCTCTGCAACTTAGTGAGACCCTGTTTCAAAATAAAGAAAAAAAAAATAGGGCCGGGGATGTAGCGCAGAGGTAGAATGCCCCTGGGTTCAATCCCCAGTACCGCCAATAAAAAAAAAAAAAAAAAAGAAGCAAGAAGCAGTGTTGGCTCCCGTCCTGGAGGCTGGGATGAGAGGCTGGAACAGAGCCTCCTTCTGCCTGCAGAGGCAGGACTGACCCTGTGGAGGTGCTGGGTCCCCATAGACCCTGGTCCCTCACTGGTCAGACACTCCAGGCCCCGCCTCTCCAGGACTCTCACTTCCTGATCCTTTTTCTTTTCTTCTTTTTCCTTTTTTGTGATACTAGGAGTTGAACCAAGGGGTAGTCTACCTCTGACTTACAACCCCAGCCCTATTTTAGTTTATTTATTTTTGCGGTACTGGGGATTGAACCCAGGGGCATTCTAGCTCCGAGCTACACCCCCGGCCCTATTTTCTATTCTTTATTTTGAAACAGGGTCTCTCTCACTAAGTTGTGGAGGGCCTCACTAAGTAGCTGAGGCTGGCTGCGAACCTGCGATCCTCCTGTCTCAGCCTCCCAAGTACTGGGATTACAAGTGTGTGCCACCACGCCCAGCTTTGTTTACTTTTTTAAACTTTGAAACAAGGTCTTGCTAAGTTACTGTGTGCTGGCCTCAAATCTTTAATCCTCCTGGTTTAGCCTCCAAAATACTGAGATTATAGAAATGTGCCACCACGCCTGGCTTCCTGTTCTCTCTTTATGCAATGCCATTCCCTCATTTCTTAAGGTCCTAGTCAAGTTTCTCTTCCCCTTTTAGAATGATTTGTCCCTTTTCTTGTCTCCCTCCATGTGTCAGGGACATTTATTTCAGGAAGGGCTGAATTATAGGTAGTTTTAAGTTCTCCACAGGGTTCTGCAGAGGTTAAACAAGAGAACAATATGGGAAAGGTGTGCGTGGGGTGTCTGCATGCCAGGAACTTCTGGCCTACACATTGTGATGCACCAAAAATCTTGAATTCTTGAGAGGGGACAGGCACAGGCTTGCAAACCTGACTCCAAAAGGCTGAGCAACTGCTCCGGGGCAGATGCCAGGTTGCATGTAGATTCACCTGCCACACTCGGCCCGGGCTGCAGCTCTGGGCCTGCCCGGCTGGGGGGAATGTGCAGTGCTGGGCCTGGCAGGAAGGAGCACTCTCAGGAGCACTTCTCACCTGGCTCCCTGCGCTGTCTCTTCTCTTAGCAGTTCTCTTCCTGTGGGGCCTTCCTCGGGAGGGTCCTGGTCAGCAGAAAGGGAAGAGACCTGTATGGATAGACAGACTGGAGGAATCAAAGATGGTGCGTGCCTTCCACCAGGACATCGGGCCTGTAGGGGAGGATGGCCGAGGGTGCAGGGCCCGGGTGGTGACAACGCAGGGCTGCAAGAGCCGGTGGAGCTCTCTGGCCTGAAGGTATCTCCGAAGCTGCTTGTCTTGAAAAATCCACCCTGTCCCCAGTGCCCCCTGCGCTTTGCAACCCACTCCCCCAGGTGCATTTTTTTTTTTTTTTGCGGAACTGGGGATTAAACCCAGGGGCATTCTACCTCTGAGCTGCACCCCCAGCTCTATTTTTTATTCTTTATTTTGAAACAGGGTTTCACTAAGTTGCGGAGGGCCTCACTAAGTAGCTGAGGCTGGCTGCCAACCTGCAATTTTCCTGTCTCAGCCTCCCAATTCTGGGATTACAAGCGTGTGCCACCATGTCTGGCTCCCAGGTGTAATATTTCAGACAGATCCAGGCTGTGTAGTGTCTTTATCTTATTATTTATTTACTTATTTAGTAGTACTGGGATTGAACCCAGGGCCACTCTATTGTTAAGATATTTATTTATGCCGGGCGTGGTGGCACACACTTGTAATCCCAGTACTTTGGGAGGCGGAGACTGGAGGATCCAGGTTCGCGGCAGCCTCAGCTCGCTCGTGCTCTCTCTCTCTCTCTCTCTCTCTCTCTCCCTGTCTCTCTCTCTCTCTCTCTGTACTTAGTGAGGCCCTCCGCAACTTCGTGAGACCCGGTTTCACAATAAAGTATAAAAAATAGGGCCGGGGGTGCAGCTTGGAGGTAGAATGCCCCTGGGTTCAATCCCCAGTACTGCAAAAAAAAAAAGATATTTATTTATTTATTTATTTATTTATTTATTTATTATTTGTACTAGGGGTTGAACCCAGAGGCATTCTACCTTCAAGCTATACCCCCAGCTCTATTTTATTATTATTTTTTTAAAATTTGAAATAGGGTCTTGCTAGGTTACTGAGAGTCTCACTAAATTGCTGAGGCTGGCCTCCAACTTGCGATCCTCCTGTCTCAGTCTTTCAAGTACTGGATTATAGGCATGTGCCACCATGCCCGGCTCTGGCTTTATTTTTCATTTAGAAACAGGGTCTTGCTAAGTTGCTGAGGCTGGCTTTGAATCTGTAATCCTCCTGTCTTAGCTTCCCAAGTACTGGGATTATAGGCATGTATATGCCTGGCTCTTTGTTTTGAAAATATATATACAGCCGTGCATGGTGGTGCACGCTTGTAATCCCAGTACTTGGGAGGCTGAGACCGGAGGATCTGGGTTCACTGGCCAGCCTCAGCTACTTAGTGAGGCTCTCCACAACTTTGTGAGACCCGGTTTCAAAATAAAGGATAAAAAATAGGACCAGGGGTGTAGCTTGGAAGTAGAATGCCCCTGGGTTCAATCCCCACTACCACGCACACAATAAATAAATAAATAAATAAATAAATAAATAAATAAATATTGCTTCTCAGCCTTTTGGCTAAGATCAAGTGTAAATAAATAAATACATAAAATGAAATAAATATAAATAAAAAGGACTTGGGGTGTAGCTTGGAGGTAGAATGCCCCTGGGTAAAATAAAACCTAAAAAATAAAAACTATAGAAAGGTAAAAGAAGCCAGGCGTGGTGGCGCACGCTTGTAATCCCAGTACTTTGGGAGGCGGAGACCGGAGGATCCGGGTTCATGGCCAGCCTCAGCGCTCTCTCTCTCTCTCCCTGTCTCTCTCTCTCTACTTAGTGAGACCCTCCGTAACTTCATGAGACCCGGTTTCAAAATAAAGTATAAAAAATAGGGCCAGGGGCGTAGCGCGGAGGTAGAACGCCCCTGGGTTCAATCCCCGGTACCGCAAAAAAAAAAAAAAAAAAAAAGAAAGGTAAAAGGAAGAGAAAGAAATCAGCCCTAGCCCCACCATTTGGAGAGGAGGATGGGGGAACCGGAGGGGGTGTCTATGAGCACCACTCCCTCCCCTTCAGGGCTACTCCTCGAGCTGCCCAGCTGCCGGCCAGTGTCGGTGTTGGTGTCGATGTCACGGCCCTGACTCAGCGTCGATGTCACGGGCACTGACTCAACTTGGGATCAGAAGGCAGAGGGGTAAGCCGGTGGCCGCGTGGGTGGCGGGCCAGCGCTGCCCCCTGACTTGAGCTAGACATTTCCGTAGATCTTTCTTGAGATCAGTCTGCTATTAAGAGCAAAGTTAACAAAGCACTGTTCACAGCTGCCAGCAGAAATATGTTTTGAAGCCGGGCTGCGACATGCAATACTTGCCAATGGGTGGTTTATAATTAATCATTCCCTGTTTAAAAAAAAAATAGTGATTCAGTTTTCAAGATTCAGAAAACCATTACTCAAGTTCCTTGGCAGAGAAAGTGGCCATTATATTGCTTCTGGCTACTTTGCTTTTGTGGAAGAGGAAAAAAAAAAAAGCCTTTTGATTTGGTGTTTCCCTGAGCGGCCATTGTGAGCGAGCACAGGGACAGAACAGCTCCTGCATTGTCCGGGCTGCTCGCTGACCGTGCCCGCGCTGCCATCGGAGCCCGGCTTAGGAAAATGACCAGACAGGCACTTTTTTTGGAACTGGCAAAGGCAGAAGCCGAAAAGAGCTCGCGCTGCCTGTAGACTCATTTCCTGCTTCTGTGTCTCCTGCTTGTGAAGCGTTGGCTTCTCTGGTCCCCAGTGTGGGACTTGTCCTACTGCACATCCTGAGACACCACTTGGACCACTGTGTCACTGTGAATGGTGTCCCTAGGAGCCAGTCTGGGACCTGTCTCACTGCACAATCCAAGAGACACCACTTGGACCACTGTGTCACCGTGAATGATGCCCCTAGGAATCTCCAGTGTGGAGACCTTGTCCCCATGGGTACCACTTAGGCGCCCTACATTAAACAAACATGTATTAAGCACTTACTAAGTCCTCTGTTGCATACCTAGCAGCAATTTACAGGCCTGTAGTCATGGCTGGGGGTGGGGACCAATGTACAGTCATACGTCGCTTACTGTCGGGTCTTAGTTCCGAAAAATGTGTGGTCAGGTGATTTTGTTGTTGTGCGAACATCGTAGAATTTCATAAATCTCGATGGTACAGGTCTGTTGCTTGACACGGCCCTCTTGATACCATCAAGTTATGTAGTGAACAGCCGAGCATGGTGGCATATGCCTGTAATCCCAGTACACGGAAGGCTGAGACAGGAGGATTGGAGGTTCAAAGCCAGCCTCAGCAACTTAGCAAGACCCTGTTTCAAAATAAAAAAAAATAGGCCTGGGGGTGTAGCTTGGAGGTACAGTGCCCTGGGTTCAATTCTTAGTACCCCCCCAAAAAAATAATAAAGAAAATAAAGAAAAAGAAAAGAGATAGGGTAAGTAGATGTAAGAAGCTGCTGCTGGGATAACACGTGTTTTACTTAGCTTTTACATCACTGTGACCAAAATACCTAACAACCTAGAGGAGGAAAAGCTTATTTGGCTCATGGTTCAGTCAATGGTCAGCTGGCTCCAAGGCAGAACCATCAAGGCGGCAGGGCCTGGCAGAGGGAAGCTGTTCATGGTGACTGGGAAGGAGAGAGACAGAAAGGGACCAGTGACAGACAGAGTCACCCAGCCCACATCCCCAGGGACCTACCTCCAGCCACAACCACCTGCCTACAGTAAATCTGTTCAAATTATTCATCCATCAGGGGATTTACCCACTGATAAGATTCAATTATTTCACCCTCTTTGGTACTGGGTTCAATCCCCAGTACCAAAAAAATAAATAACCACAAACATATAATAAGTACATAAATTGGTAATAGTCCTTTTTTATCATTATTAAGTATCATGTACTATACATAATTATATGTGCTATATACATATATTCATATATAGCAATACAATTGTATACATATGTATATTTTTTGCTGTACTGGGGATTGAACCCAGGGGCATTCTATCTTTGAGCTACACCCCCAGGCAATTTTATTTTTTGTTTTTAAACAGGGTCTTGGTAGGTTGCTGAGAGTCTCACGACTTGCTGAGGCTGGCCTCGAACCTGCAATTCTCCTGTCTCAGCCTCCCAAGTACTGGGATTACAGACGTGCACCACCATGCCTGGCTCCCACCTTGTGAATTATGGCAATTGTTGTTTAGTTGATGGAGGGCAGCCGCAGGCACTGCACCTGGGCCGCCTACCTGCAGAGCATTCTTTTTGGGAATTGTCTCCATTTTTGTTCCTATGACTTTGAAATTTGTGCATGAACTTGAAGTCCATGGTAGGTTTTATCCTGCCAGCTGCTTTATCCAGCAGAAAATGGAAAAGTGAAAATACTGATACAAGCCGGGCGTGGTGGTGCATGCCTGTAATCCCAGTACTTGGGAGGCTGACACAGGACGATCACAAGTTCAAGGACAGCCTCAGGGACATAGGGAAGCGCTCGGCAACCTAGCAAGACCCTATTTCAAAATAAAAAGTAAAAAGGGCTGGGGGTCTAGCTTGGAGGTAGAATGCCCCAGGTTTTGATCCCCAGCACCAAAAACACAAAAACAAAAACAAAAACTGATACAATGATTAGAAGGGTCAGTGGGTCTCGCAACCTTAACCTCATTCAGGCACAGATGAAAATCAATATATGGACCAGATGTGGCAAGTTGTCGCCTCCGTCGGGTGCTCCTGGGATCTGACACACTGGACTGTGTGTTCAGTTCTGAAAGAAAGGGGCACATCCACATTGAGACCAGCAACTCCACACTGGGCAAGGGCACCAAGGGTCACCCACAGGAGAGTTGATAGCCACACTTTCTGAATTGACAAAGCACTGGAAACCACCCCAGACCTCCCTCAAGCGGGGCACTCTATGAAATACTGTAGAGCAGCAAAAATGAACGAAAGAGCAGTGGAAGCTACACGTAATGGAAGCATAGAAACTACAAATGAAAAAAGAACAGTGCAGAAGATGACCGTTTATGTAAAGTTCAAAAGTCAAGCAAAGTTAAGACAAATTTAGAAAGTTAAGAAAAATGGGTAGCAAACCTGTTTTTTATTTTTTATTTTTATTTTTTTGCGGACCGGGGATTGAACCCAGGGGCGTTCTACCTCTGCGCTACACCCCCGGCCCTATTGTTTATACTTTATTTGAAACCGGGTCTCACGAAGTTGCGGAGGGCCTCACTAAATAGAGAGAGAGAGAGACAGGGAGAGAGAGAGAGAGAGAGAGAGAGAGAGAGAGAGCTGAGGCTGGCTGCGAACCCGGATCCTCCGATCTCCGCCTCCCAAAGTACTGGGATTACAAGCGTGCGCCACCACGCCCAGCTTATTTTTTATTTTGAAACAGGGTCTCACTAAATTGCTGAGGCTGTCTTCGAACCTGCGATCCTCCTGTCTCAGCCTCCCAAATGCTGGGATCACGGGTGTGCACCAGCACACCTGGCTCCTCTTAGACCTCTTAAGGGTAGGGTCTCTCTGATGCCTAGTCATGTCCTCTTCACCGGTGTCCGGCTGCTCCTTGGACAAAGGGAGGCCCTTCCTTGTCCACTTTGCGGGAAGGCGAGGCCAGAGGAGTCCAAGGAACCTGCCTGAGCTTGCTCACCTGCACAGTGACATTTACCTGGTTTTTTCACCCCAAGTCCAGGGCTCTGGTGGTGAAGAGAGAAGAGCTCAGGTGGGTGGCTGTCACCCTGGCTTTGCTTCTGTCATTTTCCTGCCAGCCTCAGTAGAGGGTGCCAGGGTGGAAGACTAGTTCCAAGTGGTGAAGCAAAAGAGAAGCTTAGAGGACGTCTGTGCAGCCAGGCAGGCCCGACGCCAGGCAGAGCCTGCGTCTTCCCCTTTGATGTGTGTGGCCCTGGTCCCTGGACTGTGGCCAGCCTAGCGTCTGACTGGGACAGCCAGGCTATCCCCGCGTGGGGTGTGTGACCCTCCTGTCACTTATCTTTATTCCCTCCTCTCCTAAGGATGAGAGAAAAACTTCTCCCAAACAGAAAGGCTTTGCAGCTCAAAGAGAGACTGGGGCCTATCTGCAGATCTAGGAGCCTGGGGAGGGAGGGCAATCTCTCAGGCAGCGGCTGGCCTTCCCGAAATCTTTTATTTATTTATTTATTTTTTTTTGGTACTAGAGACTGAATCCTGAGGCATTTTACTCCCCCAGCTATACCCCAGCCCTATTTAATTTTTTTTTTTTTTTGCGGTACCGGGGATTGAACGCAGGGGCGTTCTACCTCCGTGCTACACCCCCGGCCCTATTTTTTTATACTTTATTTTGAAACCAGGTCTCACGAAGTTGCGGAGGGCCTCACTAAGTAGAGAGAGAGAGAGAGAGAGAGAGAGAGAGAGAGAGAGAGAGAGAGAGAAAGAGAGAGAGCTGAGGCTGGCCGCAAACCCAGATCCTCTGGTCTCCGCCTCCCAAAGTACTGGGATTACAAGTGTGCGCCACCACACCCTGCTAATTTTTTATTTTGAAACAGAGTCTCACTAAGTTACTGAGGCTCTCATTACTGAGGTTGGCCTCAAACCTGAGATCCTCCTGTCTCAGCCTCCCAAGGACTGGGATTACAGTTGTGCACCACCACACCTGACTCTTTATAAAATCTTTGGTCAGATTTGTGGCAGTTGCTTTCTTTTTTTCTTTTTATTATTTTTTATTTTTGTGGTACTAGGGATTGACCCCAGGGGCATTCTACCTCTAAGCTATGCCCCCAGCCCTATTTTTATTTATTTATTTATTTATTTATTTTTTATTTTGTGGCACTGGGGATTGGACCCAGGGGCATTCTACTTCTTAGCTACACCCCCAGCCCTATTTTATTCTTTATTTTGAAACAGGGGCTCACTAAGTTGCAGAAGGCCTCACAAGTAGCTGAGGCTGGCCATGAACCTGTGATTCTCCTGTCTCAGTCTCCCAAGTACTGGGATTACAAGCATGCACCACCATGCCTGGCTTATTTTATTTTATTTTTTGTGGTATTAGGAATTGAACCCAGGGGCATTCTACCTCCGAGCAACACCCTCAGCCCTTTTTTTAAAGTTTTACTTTGAAACAGTCTCACTAGGTTGATGAGAGTCTCACTACTTGCTGAGCCTGTCCTCGAACCTGTGATCCTCCTGTCTCAGCCTCCCAAGTACTGGGATTACAGATGTGTACCACCATGCCCAGGTGTTGCTGCTGCTTTCTAATACACAGTAATACATTTGGTTTGAGGGACCAAATGTGCTTAACATGAAAACTGCCTGCCTGCCTGGCCTCTGTTCCCTCCTCTGGTTAATGAATTAGTGCAAGGTGGTTGGGCTAATTTTTAATCGTAGATTCTGTGAATCTATAACCTGAACTAAAAAGAAAAAAAGATTTGTTCCTCTAATCTGGAATCTCCTTTTCCTTGAGTAGCAGCACATGTAATTTTTGGTCCCCAGAATAAAAACAGCGTTGCCCTAAGTGTTTAATAGGGTAGGGTAGGGTTCTGAAAGAAGATTGAAACAGACCAGCCGAAGGCCCAGTTCACATCCAGGCTGTGCAGCTATCTTTTTTTTTTTTTTTTTTTGCAGTACTGGGGATTGAACCCAGGGGCATTCTACCTCTGAGCTACACCCCCAGCCCTATTTTATTTTTATTTTGAAACAGGGTCTTGCTAGGTTGATGAGAGTCTCACTACTTGCTGAGGCTGTCCTCGAACCTGTGATCCTCCTGTCTCAGCCTCCCAAGTACTGGGATTACAAGCGTGTGCCACCACGCCCGGCTTGTGCAGCTATCTTATTGGTGATCTTGGGCAAGTCTCCTGATTCTTCGGTGCCTGTTACCATCTGTAAAATGGGCCCGTAAAGACCCTGTGCGTGTGTGTGTGTGTGTGTGTGAGTGTGTGATACTGGGGATTGAACCCAGGGGCATTCTTCCTTTGAGCTACACCCTTTTTATTTATTTATTTATTTATTTTTTGCAACAGGGTCTCGCTAGGTTGCTGAGTCTTGCCACACTGCTGAGGCTGGCCTCGAACCTGCGATCCTCCTGCCTTAGCCTCCCAAGGACTGGGATTACAGGCGTATGCTGTCACGCCTGGCTCCAGACCCTGTGATTCTGAGACTTCCTGTGGACCTGTGTGTGCCGGGGGTCCCACTTGGCTAGCTGGCATTCATCCGTAGGAGCCTTCAGTCACTCACACATTCATCGCGTGCTCGTGGTGCCCTGCTCGTGGCATGCTGCCGAGCGTCGGGCAGCGTGCGAGGCACTGGGCCATCACGGGGTACCTACCCTTGTGCTGCTTGGGATCTTGAGGGAAAGATAAACTCGGAATTGGCCATTGTGTGGCAGCGCGTGACGGAGGGTGCGGTGGAGAGGGAGGTACGGAATAGGGGCCAAATCCAGCTGGGGGGACAGAGAAGGCCTCTGGGGAAGGGATGTACTGTAGGCTGCGACCTGAAAGAGGAGACATTATTATGGGATGGTGTGGGGGAAGAAGGAGTGTAAGAGAGCACGGTGAAGCCCCAGGGAGGGGCTCCGGGCTGTCTAAGGGGGCGGTGAGATGAGGCTGGGGGGCAGGCGGGACCCCCGGGCCAGGCGGAAGAGTTTGGACTTCATCCCGTGGACAGGACAGTAGCAGGCCCTTGACGGGTTTTCTCATGGAGGGAGCGGGGTGGCTAGGTGGTGGCTTGGGGAGCCTCCCTCGGCAGCTGGAGGCCGCTGTCCTAATGCAGGCAGAGGAGACTTGGCCTGGGCCACGGAGGGGCTCCGGGGGGGGCTTGGTACTGAGGCCTCCATGTCTCTGCATCTGCAATGAAGTCCCCTTTTCTGGTTGCCGTGGGCTTACCGAGCGTTTTCTGTCTCCCAGAGGTGGCGAGCGATGTGCTGACCAGCCTGCCAGGGACCAGCGTCACCCTGACCTGCCCGGGGGTGGAACCGGGTCACAATGCCACCGTTCACTGGACGCTGGTCGGTTCCCACCACAGAAGATGGGCCGGCGTGGGGAGGAGGCTGCTTCTGAGGTCTGTGCAGCTCAGCGACTCGGGGAACTATTCCTGCTACCTGGACGGCCGCCCGGCGGGGTCCGTGCGCTTGCTGGTGGACGGTGAGTTGTGGCCTCAGAGCTCTGCATGTGGCTCCCAGGGCAGCTCAGTGCCCATGAGAAACATGGCTCTGAGCTGGGCGTGGTGGCGCATGCCTGTAATCCCAGGACTTGGGAGGCTGAGACAGGACGATTGCAGGTTTGAAGCCAGCCTCAGCACTTTAGCGAGGCTCTCAGCAATTTAGCAAGACTCTATTTCCAATTAAGAAAATAAAATAGGGGCCGGGCGTGGTGGTGCACGCTTATAATCCCAGTACTTTGGGAGGCGGAGACTAGAGGATCCGGGTTCGCCACCAGCCTCAGCTCTCTCTCTCTCTCTCTCTCTCTACTTAGTGAAGGCCCTCCGCAACTTCGTGAGACCCGGTTTCAAAATAAAGTATAAAAAATAGGGCCGGGGATGTAGCGCGGAGGTAGAACACCCCTGGGTTCAATCCCCGGTACCACACACACACAAAAAAAATAGGACTGGTGATGTAGCTAGGTGGTAGAATGCCCCTGGGTTCAATTCCCAGTACCACACACACAGCAACAAAAAAGGGGTTGGGGATGTAGCTCAGTTCAATCCCCAGGACCACAGGAAAGAAAGGAAGGAAGATCTGTGCACCCCAGAAAGATTCTCTTGAGCCTTTCCTTTTTCTTTTTTGGTACTGGGGATTGAACACAGGGGCATTCTGCCTCTGAGCTACACCCCCAGCCCTATTTTATTTTTATTTTGGAACAGGGTGTCACTAGGTTGATGAGAGTTTCACTACTTGCTGAGGCTGTCCTTCAACCTGTGTCCTCCTGTCTCAGCCTCCTAAGTACTGGGATTACAAACATGTGCCACCACGCCCGGCTTGATTCTTTTTTTTTTTTTTTGGTACTGGGGATGGAACCCAGAGGCATGTTACCTCCAAGCTATATCCCTCCAACCCAATTTTATTTATTTGGAAACAGGGTCCCACTAAGTTGCGGAGGGCCTCGCTAAGTTGCTGAGGCTGGCTTTGAACCTGCGATTCTCCTTTCTCAGCCTCCCAAGTACTGGGATTACAGGCATGTGCCGCCCCACCCGGCTCTTCTCAGGCTTTCAACAGGTCTACAGGCAGTGCCTCCCTTCCCTTGCTCAGGTCCTGGCCTGACGGAGGGGCTTTTGTGTCCTCATTTCTCAGCCTCGGCTAGGTCCACTTGAGGCTGGGTCTGGTGCAATCCGGGGTCAGGACGGGCTCCCTGGGCAGGGAGGCTGCGCTGCTGGGGCCAGCGTCTCCCGGGAAGGCCCGCTGCTCCTCAGTGTGCTGCTGTCTCTTTCAGCTCCTCCAGAGGAGCCCCGGCTCGCCTGCTTCCGCAAGAGCCCCTTCCACCGCGCCGTCTGCGAGTGGCGCCCTCGGAGCCGCCCCTCCCCGACCACCAAGGCCGTGCTCTGGGTGACCAAGTTGTGAGTAGCCTGGGTTGGGCTGGGTGTCTAAGTATTTGTCTTCGCCCAGGTTCTCAAAGGGCAGTGGAACTGGCCGGATTCCAAGTGTGTGTGTGTGTGTGTGTGTGTGTGTGTGTGTGTGTTGGGGGGGTGTTGGGGATTGAACCTAGGGGCAGTCTACCTCCAAGTGACACCCCAGCCCTTTATATATATATATATATATATATATTTTTTTTTTTTTTTTTTTTTTTTTGCGGTACTGGGGATTGAACCCAGGGGCGTTTTACCTCCGAGCTACACCCCCGGCCCTATTTTTTATCCTTTATTTTGAAACCGGGTCTCACGAAGTTGTGGAGGGCCTCACTAAGTAGCTGAGGTTGGCCGTGAACCTGGATCCTCTGGTCTCTGCCTCCCAAGTACTGGGATTACAAGCGTGCGCCACCACGCCCGGCTTTTATATTTTGTTTTGAAACAGTGTCTTGCTAGCTTGCTGAGAATCTCGCTAAGTTGAGAATCTCGCAAGTACTGGGATTATAGGGACGCGCCATCATACCTGGCTTTATTTTTTTTAGAGACAGGGTCTGACTAAGTTGTCCAGGCTGGTCTTGAACTTTTGATCCTCCTGCCTCGTTCTCCCAAGAAACTGGATTATAGGTGTGTGCCCCTGTGCTAGGTTAAGGGATTCCAAAGTTTTGCCAGTAGAAAGTGATTTCTGGAACCAAGCATGGTGGTGCATGCCTGTAGTCCCAGGACTTGGAAGGCTGAGACAGAAGGGTTGCAGTTTCAAGGTCAGCTGCAACAATTTAGTGAGACCCTCAGCAACTTAGTGATACCCCGTTTCAAATTAAAAAATAAAAAGGGCTGGGGTATATTTTAGTGGTAGAATGCCCCTGGGTTCAATTCCCAGTAACACACGCACACACACACACACACACACAGAATAATTGCTAAGATGCAGATATAGCTCAGGGGTAGAGCACTTCCCTAGCATGAGACCTTGAGTTTCAATCCCAGCACCACACACACACACAAAAGGAATTCCTTTGGGATAAGGAGGAGGGAATGAAAAAGGGAACCAGAGTCGGGCATGGTGGTGCACACTTGTAATCCCAGTACTTGGGACGCTGAAACAGGAGGATTGCTGGCTCGAGGCCAGCCTCAACAAATAGTGAGACTCTCATCAACCTAGGGAGATGAGAATAATAAATAAATAAAAAAGAAAGAAAAGGAAAAGGGAATCAGGACTTTCCACTGGGCACTGTGCTCTGAACAGGTAACTTGGTTTAGTCAGCACAATAGCTCCTGGGAGTAGGTATCGTTTTTTTCACTTAACAGAGAAACTGAGGTTCAGGCAGATTGATTTAGGGTCAGTTTGCTAGTCAGTGGCTCTGCTGGGAATCCAATCCCAGCCTGCCCGGTCTCATTTCACTCCAGGGTTTTGGGTGTTGCTCTGAAGATGACGCAGATGGCCCTGGGAACCAGAGGCCAGGCCAGGCCACTATCAGTGTCTTGACCCACGAGCATATCAGGCTTTCTCCATCTTTTTTTTTTTTTGTGTGTGTGTGGTACTGGGGATTGAACCCAGGGGCATTCTACCTCCGAGCTACACCCCCAGCCCTATTTTATTTCTATTTTGAAACAGGAACTCACTAAGTTGCAGAGGGCCTCACAAAGTTGCTGAGGCTGGCCTCAAACTTGCAATCCTCCTGTCTAAGCCTCCCAAGCACTGGGATTACAAGCCACCACGCACAGCTAGGGGCTTTCTCCATTATAAAGGCAGGTGACAGGAATTGGTTAAGGGTGGGGAGTTGGAGCTGGGGGCAGTGGGGCCAGAAGTCCTGCCTCTGGGGTCCCCCCAGCCACTACCAGATGGTGTACAGGGTGGGGACCGAGGGTGGGCTCAGTCTCTCCTTAGTCTGCATGTTTATCATTGAGTGTAAGTCGCAGTTGTCAGAGCACAGTTTGCCCCCTTTCCTGAGGTTTCATTTCCCGTGGTTTCAATGACCCTGGGTCAACTGTGGCCTGAAAATATGAAGTAAAAAATTGCAGAAATGAATAATTCATAAGTGTTAAATTAAGCCATTCTGAGTAGCCTGATGAAATCTTGGGCCATCCTGGCCGGGGTTGTAAATCACCCTTTTGTCCAGCCCGTCTGCGCTGTATACACTGTGTAGCCCTAAATCATGTAGTAGTCTCCTTTAGGGCTGGGGATGTAGCTCCGCGGCAGAGTGCTTGCCTAGCACACGAGGCTCTGGGTTCAGTCCCAAGCACCAAAAAATAAAATAAAAATAAAAAAGTTAGCCAGGTGTGGTGGCGCATGCCTGTAATCCCAATATTTGGGAGGCTAAGACAGAAGGATTGCAGGTTCAAGGACAGGCTCAGCAGGTAGTGAGAATCTCATCAACCTAGTGAGACCCTGTTTCAAAATAGAACTAGAAGCCGGGCGTGGTGGCACACGCTTGTAATCCTAGTACTTGGGAGGCTGAGACTGGAGGATCTGGGTTTGTGGCCAGCCTCAGCTATTAGTGAGGCTCTCTGCAACTTAGTGAGACCCTGTTTCAAAATAAAGAATAAAAAAAAAATAAATAGGACTGGGGATGTAGCTCAGAGGTAGAATGCCCCTGGGTTCAATCCCCAGTACTGAAAAAAAAAAAGCTAAAAAAACCCCAAAACAAAACAAAATAAAACTAGAAATAAAATAGGGCTGGGGGTGTAACTTGGAGGTAGAAAGCCCCTGGGTTCCATCCCCAGTAACCCCCACACACAAAGTTGTCTTTTTTATTTATTTATTTATTTATTTATTTATTTATTTATTTATAGAGAACAGCCTCGGCAATTTAGTAAGACCCTGTTTCAAAAAAAAAAAAAAGGGTTGGGGATGTGGTTTGGAGGTAGAACACCCCTGGGTGCAATCCCCAGTACCACAAAAAAAAAAAAAATCAGAACAGTTAGTGGGTACGGTGACACACACCTGGAATCCCAATACTTGAGACACTGGGACAGGAGGACCACAGGTTTGAGGCCCCAGCCTCAGCAACTTAGCGAGAACCTGTTTCTAAATAAAAAAGGGCTGGGGGTGTAGCTCAGAGGTAGAATGCCCCTGGATTCAATGCCCAGTTTCACAAGGAAAAAAAAAATTTCAGAGCAGTGACTTCAACGGAGTGGTTTAGCTTCCACTTGGGTCTGTCTCCAGAGTTACTGGCTGTAACTTTTTTTTTTTTTTTTTTTGCGGTACCGGGGATTGAATCCAGGGGCGTTCTACCTCCGAGCCACACCCCCGGCCCTATTTTTTATCCTTTATTTTGAAACCGGGTCTCCCGAAGTTGCGGAGGGCCTCACTAAGTAGCTGAGGCTGGCCTCGAACCCGGATCCTCCGGTCTCCGCCTCCCAAGTACTGGGTTTACAAGCGTGCGCCACCACGCCCGGCTCTTATTCTTTATTTTGAAACAGGGTCTCACTAAGTTGCAGAGGGCCTCACTAAGTAGCTGAGGCTGGCTGCGAACCCGGATCCTCCTGTCTCAGCCTCCCAAGTGCTGGGATTACAAGCATGCGCCACCACGCCCGGCTTGGCTGTAACATTTACATTATGTCTCCATGCAGAAAAGTGCAGATTCCCTGTCTGCTAATGATACAGCTGCCGCTGGAACCGTTAGCCCAAAGTTGGGAAGATCAGGAAGCCTCGCAGCCTAAAGCCGAGTTTGATACACATTGATCTGCCCTAGATGGAAGGCATTTCTCCATAGACATCCCGGCATGTTCCACACACTGGCTGGCAGCCACTGACAAACTATTTACATTTTTTTTTTTTGGTACTGGGGACTGAACCTAAGCTACACCCCCAGCCCTTTCTAGTTTGAAACAGGGTCTTGCTAAGTTGCTGAGGCTGTCCTTGAACCTGCATCCTCCTGTCTCAGCCTCCCAAGTACTGGGATTACAGGCGTGTGCCGCTGCCCCTGTTTACTTATTTACTTTTTTTTTGGCGGTACCGGGGATTGAACCCAGGGGCATTCTACCTCCGAGCTACACCCCCGGCCCTATTTTTTATTCTTTATTTTGAAACAGGGTCTCACGAAGTTGCAGAGCGCCTCACTAAGTAGCTGAAGCTGGCCGTGAACCTGTGATCCTCCTGTCTCCGCCTCCCAAGTACTGGGATTACAAGCGTGCGCCACCACGCCCGGCTACTTATTTACTTTTGACAGTTCACCTGGTCTACTCTGTTGACAGTAAAGTGTGGGGAGGGCACCAGGTGTTCAGAGCACATCTTTCTGCCACCAGCTGCAGGCATTTTGAGTGAGCTTCTGCTCTGAAGAAAGCTAAGAGCTTTGAAGTGAGGGAAGTGGGGAGGGGAGGGACCCCAGCACCCACCCAGGCCCTGCTCGGACCCTGGGGCTCGGGGGGTGAAAGGGGCCCCAGGAAAGAGGTTCTGGGGCCCTCTGCTTTTTGTCTCGGGCAGGCCCGCTTGCTCACTGGCTCATTCCACAGGCGGCTGGAGGGTTCGGTATCCGACTTGGAATCAAAGCTGTGCTGGGACTGTGAGGGACACGAGGGCACCCCGACGGGGCCCCTGCCCACAAGCGGACAGCCTGGAAGCCAGCTGGGACCCGACCATCTCAGGTGAGGTGGGATGGAAGCTGAGAGGTGGCGGAGGGAGGGACAGGGCGAGGGTGGCTCTGTGGCACACTGGGAGGGTTGGGACAGGCTTCCCATGAGGCCTTTGTCCCACAGCTAGATCTTCAAACCCTTCAGAGGTTGGGGAACTCTTCGCCACAGTGGCAGGGCGGGTGGCCGCAGGAAGCAGGTGAGGTCTAGCTTCCGGGTCAGGTGAGTTGGTGTCTGACTCACCTGCGATGTCCTCAGTGTCCAGAATTCTTTTCTGGGTTCAATCCCTAGTACCCAAATAAATAATTAAATATAAAAAGTTCGAGGGTGGCCGGGCGTGGTGGCGCACGCTTGTAATCCCAGTACTTGGGAGGTGGAGACCGGAGGATCTGGGTTCGCAGCCAGCCTCAGCTACTTAGTGAGGCCTCCACAAAAAAAAAAAAAAAAAAAAAAAAAAAAAAAAAAAAAAATATATATATATATATATATATATATATATATATATATATTTTCTTTTTAGTACTGGGGATTGAACCCAGGGGCATTCTACCTCTGAACTATACCCCTAGCCCTATTTTATTTTATTTTTTTATTTTGAAACAGGGTCTTGCTACATTATAGCTCGCTGGCCTCAAACCTGCGATCCTCCTGTCTCAGCCTCCCAAGTATGTGCCCCTGCACCAAGCTGTTTTACCCAATATTTTTCAATGAATCCTAATAGAACCCCCATCAGGGAGGTACTATTAATATTTCCACTTGAGAGCACAGAAACTCAGAGGTTGCGTAACTTACTCAAAGTCACACATCTACTAAGAACTGATTGTCTGGAAGCCAGGGGCATGGCACGTGCCTGTCACCCCAGCACCTTGGGAGGCTGAGGCAGGAGGATTGCAAGCTTGAGGCCAACCACAGCAACTGAGGGAGAGTCTGTCTCAAAGTAAAAATAAGAAGGAGTTGGGCATGGTGGTACATGCCTGTAATTCCAGCATTTGGGAGGCTGAGACAGGTTTGAGGCCAGCCTTAGCAATTTAGCAAGACCCTGTTTCAGAGTAAAAAAAACAAAAAACAAAAAAACAAACAAAAAAAGGGCTAGGGGCTACAAGCTCAGAGGTAGAATGCCCCTGGGTTCAATCCCTAGTACCCAAATAAATAATTAAAAATAAAAAGTTCGAGGGTGTAGCTCAGTGGTAGAACACTTGCCTAGCATGCAGGAGGCCCTGGGTTCAATCCTTAGTACTACAGACAAAACAAAGCACAGAACTGGGATCAAGCTCTGGGGTCAGACTTCAGAGCCTGGGCCTCCTGACCTTCCTTCCCCTCTTGGAAAAGCCTGAAAGTGAGGGAGCTGTCCTGCACTTGTTTCGTATCCAACAGCCGGAAGGACCCAATGGGCGAGTTCTACGTGCCGTGCCAGTATTCCCAGGAGTCCCAGGCATTCTCCTGCCAGTTGACAATCTCAGAAGGAGACAAGTCTTTCCACATAGTGTCCCTGTGTGTTGCCAACAGTGCCGGAAGCAAGTCCAGCGGCAGGGAGGCATTTCAGGGAAACGGAATCGGTAAGGACTCCCCCTCCCCAAGCAGTTTCCTTTTTCTCCTTCTCTCTCTCTCTCTCTCTCTCTCTCTCCTCTTTTTGTACTGGGGATTGAACCCAGGGGCACCCTAGCCCTATTTTATTTTTAGTTTTATTTTGAAACAGGGTCTCACCAGGTTGATGAGAGTCTCACTACTTGCTGAGGCTGTCCTTGAACCTGTGATCCTCTTGTCTCAGCCTCCTAAGTATTGGAATTACAAGTGTGCGCCACCACACCCAGCTCTTTGTGTGTGTGTGTGTGTGTGTGTGTGTGTGTGTGTGTGTTACTGGGGATTGAACCCCAGCCCTTTTTATTTTTTATTTTGAAACAGGATCTCTCTAAGTTGCTGAGAATCTCCCTACATTACTGAGGCTGTCCTTAAACCTGGGATCCTCCTGTCTCAGCCTCCCAAGTACTGGGATTACAGGCGTACGCCACTGTGCCCGGCTAACATGTTTTCTTCTCTTTTGACTTAGTATTCCTTCAGCACCCTGCAGAGGAGCAGGGAAGGGTGGTCAAGGGGACGGGCAGATGGAGCATTTTGGGCAATGCTTACCAGGAATGTAATAAATGAGGGTCCCGTCGCCAGGCGTGGTGGTGCACGCTTGTAATCCCAGTACTTGGGAGGCGGAGACCAGAGGATCCGGGTTCACGGCCAGCCTCAGCTACTTAGTGAGGCTCTCCACAACCTAGTGAGACCTGGTTTCAAAATAAAGGATAAAAAAATAGGGCCGGGTGTGTAGCTCGGAGGTAGAATGTCCCTGGGTTCAATCCCCGGTACCACACAAAAAAAAATGAGGGTCCCGTCAAGATGTACATGGAAGGGCTGGGTTGTAGCTCGGTGGGAGAGCGCTTGCCTAGCATGTACAAGACCCTGGGTTCCATCCCCAGCACCCCCACCTCCCCCCCAAAAAAAACGATGTGCATGGGGAGTAGTCCAAAGACGGGGATCTGCAGAGCCTTCCTCTCCTCTTGGCCCTGCTTGCTGCTGCAAAAGGCCCATGCTTCCTCTCCCACAGTGCGGCCCGACCCGCCCACCAACATCACAGTTACCGCCATAACCAGAAACCCAAGCTGGCTCAATGTGACCTGGGAAGACCCCCCCTCCTGGAACTCACATTTCTACCGGCTGCGGTTTGAGCTGCGGTACCGGGCTGAGTGGTCAAAGACATATACAACATGGCCGGTAAGTTTGTTTCCAACAGAAAAGCAGGCCCTAGACACTTGGGGGTGGGTCGAAAGGATCCTGAGGAAAAAAGTGGGTTCTAGGTCCTGCTTTGCATCTCCCTCCCCGCGTGGTCTCGGATGAGTCCTCTAACCTTAGGAACCTCGGTTGTCTCATTCATAAAATGAGAATAATCATGCACCGGGGCATGTGGGTGGGGGTGGGAGGGATTTAGGCTCCAAGTGCATCATGAGCTGTGGCGCTCAGGATTCTGTGCAGCAGGGGTGGGGACAACGACTTATAGTTGCAGCCTGTGTGGCCTCAGGGTTGTCCCATCTTTTTGTGAGCCTTGCTGCCAGCTGGGAGGCGGGGTGGCCGGGGTGCCTGGCCCCTGTGGCGCGGTCCCACCAGGTCCCACCCTCCAGTCACTGTGCCTGTCTTTGTCAGGTCAAAGATTTGCAGTATCACAGCGTCATCCGTGACGCCTGGCACGGCGCGAGGCACCTGGTGCAGGTGCGGGCCCGGGAGGAGTTTGGACTTGGCCTGTGGAGCAGGTGGAGCCCCGAGGTCACAGGCATCCCTTGGACAGGTACCTTGGTGGGCATGGAGGGCAGATGGGAGATGTCAGCAACCCTGTGCTGGGTGACAAGTCCCCCGAAACTCGTGCTTAAAACCACTCATTGCTTCTGTTTCTGAGAATCGGCCACCTAGTGGCTCATCTTGCCTGAAACAGGGCAGTTACCACCAGCTCTGGAGGGTCCAAGGTGGCCCCTCGGATGTGTGACGACTGGAGCTGGTGGTGGCTGGCCACTGCTTCTCCCTGTGCCCTCCTCCTTCTCTGAGGCCAGCCCAGGGCGGGGGCAGCAGGGAGGGGAGGGGGAACCACCCCAAATGCTGTGTGCGGGCGGGGAGCTGCCAAGAATCACGGGACATTTAATCTACGACAGTTACTAACACTTTTTAGTTTTGAAAAGATGGTAAGATGGACACGGTGGCACACACTGGTAATCCCAGTACTTGGAAGGCTGAGACAGGAGGATTGCGGGTTGTTTTTTGTGGTACTGGGATTGAAACAGGAACATTCCATCTCTGAGGTACACCCCCAGCCATATATATATACATACATATATATATATATATATACACACACACACACACACACACATACACATACACACACACACACACACACACACATATATATATATATGTTTTTTATTTTGAGACAGGGTCTCAATAGGTTGATGAGAGTCTCACTACTTGCTGAGGCTATCCTCAAACTTGCGATCCTCCTGTCTCAGCCTCCCCAAATACTGGGATTACAGGTGTGTGCCACCATGACCGGCTTTTGCTATTTATTTTGAAACAGGGTCTCACTATGTTATTAAGGACCTGGCTAAGTTGCTGAGGCTGACTTTGAACCTGTGATCCTCCTGTCTCAGCCTCCCAAGTACTGGGATTACAGGCTTTAAACCCCAGTTGTGCATATGTCTGAGAGAGAAAACAGTGGCTCCCCTCTCTGCCAGGGCAGAACAGGAGGAACTTGGGTGATTCTGAGGCCAGAGGGGTTTAGGTTGGGAATGGGGGAGCGTTTTTGGAAAACGAGAGGGGGCTGGAACATTAGACAAGGTGTTTTACGCCCGTGGCAGTTTTTTGGCTGTTGGCTGATCGAACCAGGGTCAGTACACTAGATACTGTATCAGTGGGCTTCCTGAGCCCAAGGACTTTCAGTTTTCAAAGCCCTATCTCCCAGCCTAGGTGTGGAGTAGCAACCTCCCAGCCTAGGTGTGACTTTTGGAGAGTTTTTTTTTTTTTAATCCAGTGAAAAAATAGACTTTCAGCTGGGCACAGTGGCCTATGCTTATAATCTGAGCAACTCAGGAGGCTGAGGCAGGAGGATCACAAGGTCAAGGCTGGCCCTGTCTCAAAATAAAATGAATTAAAATAAAATAAAAAAATAAAATAAAAATCTATTTATTTTATTGCAAATGTGAGGGGTTTAGCAGTTAAGGCACAGCACTGGTTCTTGGGACAAAGTGAGAGAGGCTAGGAGAATTCCAGAATTGCTCTCCCGGGCGCCATCCTGGGCCCACTGAATGGGACTCTGGAGCGGTAGGAGGACTCGGTTGTATGGGAAAGCTTCCCTGGCGATTGTAATACGTGCTGGGTGCCTCGCAGGATGCCCCACTATAATTCAGTGTGGTCAGACTGTGGGGCAGGCAGCTCTGTTGGGCTGGGAGGTGTGGGTGGGGCAGGTGGGGGGGGCATGTGGGAGCCTGAACTTCAGCAGGTGCTGCCCCCTGTAGGCTGGGCCTGGCGGCACAGGGGCTGTGGACAAGTACAGCCTTCTGTAGGAGCGGGTGCAGGGGTGTCCCAGATTCACACTATCTTGGGGTCTCTGCTTCAGCTTCTGCAGCTGTGGCTGTTGGGGACAATGCCACTTGATGCTAGGGCAAGGGAAACAGGATGGTGCCCTTGACACAGGAGCAGAGGTCACCGTGGAGAGGGTAACCCCCTCCCAAATAGAAATTCTCCCCAAATTACCCTCTCCTGGCAGGATTTCTCCCTGACTGATTGCACCCATATCCAATCTGGGGGCCCTCAAGAGCCCCTTCTCAAATGGAGCATGGGAGCCCAGCATGGTGGTGCATACTTGTAATCCCAGTACTTGGGAGGTTGAGACAGGAGGATCGCAGGTTCGTGGCCAGCCTCAGCTACTTAGTGAGGCCCTCCGCAACTTAGTGAGACCCTGTTTCAAAATAAAGAATAAAAAATAGGGCTGGGGGTGTAGCCTGGAGGTAGAATGCCCCTGGGTTCAATCCCTAGTACCCATCCCCCCAAAAAATAATCCTTCTCATAATCCCTGGGAGTGGAAATCACACGAGTTGGAGAAAGTGCTAGAGGTTGGCCCTGGTAAGGCATGACCTGAGGCCAGGGCTGGGGACCTTCCGAGCAGTGTGGTCCCTGGCCTGGGCACCTGCAGCTGCGTGCCATCTTCTCCAATCCTTCGGCCTCCCGTTCATGGGGTTACATCTTGTTCTTCTCAGTACCCCAAGCGGGGCATCCTGCAGGTTAAAGAGAGCTCGGCTGCATGTCTCCTGTTCTTTTTTGTTTTTGGTGGTTCTGGGGATTGAACCTAGGGCTGCTCTACCACTGAGCTACATTCCCAGCCCTTTTTTATATTTTTGTATGTATGTATGCATGTATGTATGTATGTATGTATGTATGTATGTATTGTGGTACTGGGATTGAACCCAGGGGCATCTACCTCTGAGCTATACCCTAGCCCCATTTTTTTATTCATTATTTTGAATCAGGGTCTCGCTAGGTTGATGAGTCTCACTACTTGCTGAGGCTGTCCTTGAACCTGTGATCGTCCTGTCTCAGCCTCCCAAGTATTACATCCTCCCAAGGGATTACAGGCATATGCCACCATGCCCAGCTGCCCAGCCCTTTTTTAAACTTTTATTTTGAGACAGGGTCTTGCTAAGTTGCCCAGGCTGGCCTCAAACTTGCGATCCTCCTGCCTCTGCCTCCCAAGTGGCTGGGAGCGTGCGCCTGGCTTTGGTTGTGCATTTCTGCCGAACTCTTGCTGTGGCTGCCCTGCAGTCTTCTCTCTGTTCTGTTTTCTCAAACCTACGGGCCTTGGCCGCTACCAGCTGGTATGGCGCACCGGTTTGGAGTCGGACAGACTTGGGTCTAGTTGCTCGCCCCACCCCTTGCTAGCCTGGCTTTGGGGAAGTACCTAACCGAACCCCAGTTTGCTTATTTGTCAAGTGGGAGCAATAAGGCCTGCTTCAAAAAACCCCCAAAACCCAAACATCTGCCTCGCGGGGTTTGAGGCTTTAACACTGTGGAAAGTTAGCAGCGAGCCTGGCGTGTGGGAAGAGCGGAGTAAATGGCGACACTGCTGGTTTCCACCTGTGTCTCCTGCCAGCCCTGCCCCTGCAGCTGAGTTCCCGTCTTCACTCTGCCCAAACTTCTGCCCAGGTCCTCTCTCCTACAGCCACATACTTGGCACGACCCCAAACAAACACCTCAGCATCTCTCACAAACCTCCCTGCCTTTCTCGCCCAGGGAAGGACACAGCTACCCGCCCCGCTCCCGGGGCTCTGAGTCTAGAATCGGGGACCCCCCCCCCAGCCCTTGGTAAAGGCTCTCGTTACATCTCAGCAGAATCTTTTTTTTTTTTTTTTTTTTTTTTGCGGTACCGGGGATTGAACGCAGGGGAGTTCTACCTCCGTGCTACACCCCCGGCCCTATTTTTTATACTTTATTTTGAAACCAGGTCTCACGAAGTTGTGGAGGGCCTCACTGAGGGGGGAGAGAGAGAGAGAGAGAGAGAGAGAGAGAGAGAGAGAGAGAGCTGAGGCTGGCCGCAAACCCGGATCCTCCAGTCTCCGCCTCCCAAAGTACTGGGATTACAAGCGTGCACCACCACGCCCAGCACTCAGCAGAATCTTATAGTCGACTTTCCTAATTGATCTAGCACGAGTAGCATGGTCTAGCATGATTTAGCACATGGTAGCAGGAGTCCATAATCCCAGTACTTGGGAGGCTGAGACAGGAGGACCGCAGGCTGGAGGACAGCCTCAGCAATTTAGCCAGACCCTCGGCAACTGAGGAAAACCCTGTCTCAAAATAAAAAGTGAAAAGAGATAGGGGTGTAGCTCAGAGGCAGAATGCTCCTGGGTTCAATCCCCAGTACCCCCCCCAAAAAAAAAGAGCTATAGAAGGAGCGGGACACAGTGGTGCCGCCTGTCATCCCAGCTTCTCAGGAGGCTGAGGAGGAGGACCGCACGTCCACGCCCAGCCTGGGCAACTTAGCTAGATTGTCTCAAAAGAAAAAATAAAAAGGCTGGGGATATACCATTCAGTGGTGAAGGGCTTGCCAAGCGTGCATGAGGCCCTGCGTTCAATCTACGGTACTGCAAAAAAAAATATTGTATTTATTTTATTCTATTCCACATTAGAAAGATTTTTTTTCTTTCCATTTTGGTCACATTCTGGGCTGTTCCAGATAATACCAAAATAAAATTCCCACTTTATCCCCACATGGGTGCACCTTCTTCCTGAAACAGCTCTCTGGGCTTGGGAGCTTTAGAAAAGCCTGGTGACTGGGTCCCATTGTGGGGTTCTGAGGCCGTGGGTCTAGGGAGGGGCAGGAAAGGCTCCAGATGGTGCTGAGCTGGGTCCAGGGAACCATCTGGAGTGGGCTGTATTTTCTCTCCAGTGGCCCCCCCATCTGGCTTTAGCGTTCATTCTAGCTCTGCCCCCCCCCCCCATGTTCTGTTTATCCTTTAGAGTCTAACCATCCTCTGCTAGGCTGGGCTGGGAAGAGCACAGAGAAGTATGAAACCGTGTCTCTCCCATGAATTTGAGGTTCAATGCTGGGCTACCTCGCTGTGTGACTTTAGACAAGTTGCTTTCCCTCTCTGGGTCTGCTCCAGTGCAGCGGTGTGCGGGTTTCTCCCCTTTTGGAGATAGCACCTCACGCTGGAAGTTCTCTCTTGAGCGGAAGTAGCTTCGCCCTCAGCCCACGCCTTGCTCGTGTTTCCTTCATTTTACTTCTGGTTCAGGGAGGCTGATCGGCTGTATGGGATCCATTTATGTGGTATTTTTAATTTCTTGATGGAAAAATGAAGGGCTGACGAGAAAATATTTTGAAGTCCAGAGCATTCCACCCAGCACCCGTCACAGCCAGCACCCGGTCTCCCGGGCTCACCCTTGCCGCTGGGCCTGGCCTCGTGTCAGGGCTCTCTGACTCGGATTCTTGGCCTCCTCTCGCTCCAGCGATTTCTAAAGAAACACAGTCCCAGGAAGGGGAGTGGCCTCGTGAGGGCTGCTGTCAACATCCCTGCTCTTTCTTTTGGTTCTGGGGATTGAATCCAGAGGCATTCTACCTCCAAGCTACACCCCCAGTCCGATTTTATTTCTTATTTGGAAACAGGGTCTCACTAGGTCGCTGAGAGCCTCGCTAAATTGCCGAGACTGGCTTTGAACCTGTGACCCTCCTGTTTCCATACTAGGATTACAAGCGTGCGCCACCATGCCCGGCTTTTATTTATTTATTTATTTATTTTTACTTTGAAACAAGGTCTTGATAAGTTGCTGAGGGTTTTGCTAAATTGCTAAGGTTGGTCTCGAACCTGGGATCCTCCTGTCTCAGCCTCTTAACTACTGGAATTATACGTCTGCGCCATCACGCCTGGCTTGTGTTATGCTCTTTTAAAATAACATGTGATGCCGGGCGTGGTGGCGCACGCTTGTAATCCCAGTACTTGGGAGGTGGAGACCGGAGGATCCAGGTTCGCTGCCAGCCTCAGCTCTCTCTCTCTCTCTCTCTCTCTCTCTCTCCCTGTCTCTCTCTCTCTCTCTACTTAGTGAGGCCCTCTGCAACTTCGTGAGACCTGGTTTCAAAATAAAGTATAAAAAATAGGGCCGGGGGTGTAGCTCAGAGGTAGAATGCCCCGGGGTTCAATCCCCGGTGCTGCAAAATAAATAAATAAATAAATAAATAAATAAATAAATAAATAAAATAACATGTGATGGCTAGGCACAGTGGCACATGCCTATAATCCCAGTACATGGGAGGCTAACATAGGAGGATTGTAGGTTCAAGGCCGACATGCAGTAATTTAGCAAGATCCTGTTTCAAAATAAAAAATAAAATTGGACTGGCGGTATATAGCTCAGAGGCAGAATGCCCCCGGGTTCAATCCTCAGTATCACAAAAATCAATAAATACCATTGTGACCATCTTTATTCCACACCTGGAGCCCATCTGACAGGACTCCAGGGCCCGTGAATCATGAATGACCACCCTTCCTTCCATCCACAGAATCCAGTAGTGCTCCAGCTGTGACCCAGGTGTTCCCCTCCATGCAGGTGAGCTCCCGTTCTTGTAAAAGGGTCAGGGTGGGCGCGCCTCCTGGTAGGTGTGTGGGCTGGCACCAGACAGAATTTACTTGGAATCCCCGCTCTGCCTCTGACTAGCCATGTGGCTGTGGGCGAGCCTCTGTCCGTTCCCCTCTGCGAGGGGGAATAGCGGCTCTGTGTTCCTGGGCTGCAAAACGTGGGGCGTTCTGGCAGCTGATTCAGTCCTGAGCTTTCTGGAAACCACTAACGACTTAGCTTGAGACATGATCCGGTTTATTCGAATCCGTCCCCTGTGGACTCTTGGTGTCATAATTTGCTGGAAAGAGGATTACCTCCGAAGCTGCTTAACAAATCCTTTGAGTAATCCAATTTCCCATCAGACCATATCTCCTCCTGTGGACCTTGTAATCCCCTGAATACTCAATGGGAAGGCTCAGCCACTCCCAGAGCTGGGCGGCACAGGGAAGGAGCTCGGGGCTCCTGAACTCGCTCTGTATTTGACGTGGGACGATCCAGGCACCTTTAGGGCAGAGAGCCCCTGGCACAGGTCTGAGGAGCTGACACCTGCTGAGGACTGGCCCTACCCCGCAAAACTCTGGGCCGGGCATTTCTTATCTCCTTCATTCCTCATGTTGGCTCTGTAGGGGAGCAGAACTGAGGCCCATGTGGGCTAAGATATCTGCCAGGTTACATAGCTATGTCGCGGTGGAGCCACGGCTGACCCATGCTCTTCCCAGCACACAGAGGGACCTGCACCCTGGCACCCGACCCCTGAGGACAACTTCGGCTTCAGTGCATCTATTGAGCTTTCTCCTCCCCCTCCTCCTCCTCCCCCTCCTCCTCCTCCTCCT
>PVJS01023461.1:0-29570 GCA_004027185.1 Glis glis | reverse complement strand
TGGCTCTCATGCCTGTGTAGTCTTACTGGCCAGTAATAAAGACTCTCATTTAACACCTTTGGTGGTCTGATTGGTCCTGACTGGGATGCTACCTTGCAACAGTACAAATAGCTACTGCATTGGAATTGCACTGTTGGAATTCCAATAGCTTCTACATTGGAATTTTTGCCATTGGGACTTTCAATTTTTTCGTAGTATAAGACGATCAAAATGTCCTCAGATAAACACAAGATGTTTAAGTACAACAGTCAGTGTATTTCAGAACAGAGTGTTCTCTCCTTCAAACTTGTGAACGTGTGAAGCTTTCTGCTGTCCTTCAGAAGGATGTTTTTACTGCATATGCATGCACTTTAATATCTGCGCAGCTTCACTTTGAATGTTTGACAGAGAAGTGATTCAACAGGTCCCCGGGCTGTCAGAGCACGCCATTGGTGACGCTTCACCAGTCAGCACAGACTCTTCAAACTATGCTGCACCTGAGCAGGGGAAAACCTCAGCGACGGGAACTACAGCCTTAAATATTTCGGAGCAGACATAGGACACTTCCACTCTCAACGGCAGGTCTCCTGTTTCCCTGCAGCATTGATCTCTGCTGATCAACTCTTTTTATTTTTCACCCCGGGGCGACAGCACTATGATGGATAATGTTTACTGACTTCCCAACAGGCCTTTAAATACGTCTATCGCTGTTATTTCACTTATCTCTGGTGCGTTACTTGTCAGTTATTTGTCCCAAGTGTTAATTATTTCTTTATTTAAGAGTGACCTTTCTTCTTTTGAGGAATTCGGTGTACTTTATGTAATTCTTAAAAATACTCCAGAAAGACAGATGAGTAGATTTTGGAAAGAGTAATGGAAAAATTACATAAAATATAAAATAAGTCTTACGATACTTCTGGAAAGCATACTTCAAGTTGTTGTTATATAAAAACATGTCTTCATATAAGACACCCCTTGTATTATTTTATTGAGAATATTATTTAAAGATTATTATATGACTTAAGAATGAGACAAGGAGTCAGGCATGGTGGTGCACATTTGTAATCCCAGTAGTTGGGAGGCTGAGACAGGAGCATCACAGGTTCAAGGCCAGCCTCACCAACTTAGTGAGACCCTGTTTCAAAATAAAAAAGAAAAATAAAAAGGTCTGAGGGTATGGCTTTAAGGTAGAATGCCCCTGGAGTCAATCCCCAGTACCAAAAAAAAAAAAAAAAAAGGAAGAGAGAGAGAGAGAGAGAGACAAGGAAACAAGACAAATTTTCTAATTATCCAAACATATCATCCCTCCTCGATTATCTATTACTTGTCTCTATTGGTGACTCCTTACTCTGCCCAACCCATAACACTTAAGACAGTCCTCCAGATCACCTTCTCATGGGCACACATTCATCAAATCTTACTAAATCCATTGTATTTACTCATTTGGACATCACTTATTAATCCTTTACCACATTCCATGGACTTTGATATATGGTAAGATAGAAGGATAAGCCAAATCTGCATAATCCCTGGCATCATGGTTTTAATAGATTAGTTTGGGAGCCAGACATTAATCAAAAAAATCCCACAAAGAACTGCAGTACTGCCACAGTGATGGGAAGATGAGATCGTCAGTGCTCCTAATGCATACAATGAAACTGCTCAAGAAGTGGCCCATTATGCTTAAATTATGCTTAAATTGGAAGAAAGTGAGCTTAATTGAATCATTCTATGCTGTGTGCATACATCATAAACACACAAATTTAGTATTTTTCAACTAAACATCTTTTTAAGAGAAGAATAAGATAACAGGAGGTTTGGCATGTTTTAAGCAGAAGGAAAAAATGTTCATAAAGTCTCAGAGGTTAGAGTGGGTATTCAATTTGAGGTACTGATAGAAGGTTCCTATGTCAGACCTTATCAGACATGTTAAAGAATCTGGTTCCTGGTATATATGTTACTTAGAGTCAATGATCTACTTTAAGCAGAAGATGAATAATAAGAAACTGAGGTGACACAATTGGCGATTTGAAAGGCTGTAATCTAGCTGTTGGAGAAAACTATGGAAGGGAGCCATAGTGTAGATCTCAGGTGTTACTAAGGAAGAGCAGTCTCTCCGACATAATCCTGCAAAGCTGGAGTTAAAGACTCATTACTGTTACCTAAAGTGTACAACTTAGGGAAGGAATGGTAAAAACCAGGCTTGATGGAGTAAAGAATCTTAAAATTTTTGGACATATGGATTTCAAGCTGTCTCAGAGAAGGCCAGTGGGTGATGTCAAGTAGATAGATAGATCTGTGCTCAGAAACTCAAGGCTGGAGATAGGATTATGAGATAATTGCATGTGAGTGATAATTAAACCCGAGATGCAGGTGAAATCACCTAAATGTGAAAGAAGGAGGCCTAAGGTCAGGATGTGAGTATCTTCAGCACATAATGTCTGAGAATAGAATGATGGCGTTAGGAAGCAGAGCAAGGCAAATACAATCAAAATCAGAGAGTGATATGACGAAAGCCAAAAAATAATAATAATAATAATAATAATAATAATAATGAGTACTGTACTACAAAAGAAAAATGGTTGCACAAGAGAATCGAAAGCATGTGCTTAAACAAATACTTATATATAAACTGGGTGCAGGGGCACACACCTTGCAATCCCAGTACTTGGGAGGTTGAGTCAGGAGGATTGCAGGTTTGAGGCCAGCCTTAGCAACTTATCAAGAACCTCAGCACCTTAGTGAGACCCTATTTCAAAATAAAATAAAATAGGGCTAGGGTTGTGGCTCAGAGGTATAACACACCTGAGTTCAATCTCCAAGACTACAAACAAAGCAAAACAAAACAAAAATACTTACACATAAATATTCATAGCACTATTGTAGCTCGAAAATATAAACCACCCAAATGTCCATCAGCTAGTGTATGATTTAATATATTATGAAATATCACTCATCAATGAAAAGGGACAAACTAATGGTATATACAGCAATAGGGATAAAACAAAAATCATGTTGCTCAAAGAAAGAAGGCAGAGGCAAAACAATGAATGACTTCATTTATATGAAATTCTAAAAGATGAAATGATGGAATGATAATGAAATAAAGTACATTACTGCTTTTTCTGGGACTCAGGAGGCAGAGGTAGAAGATTGATTGTAAAGGGTTAGAAAGGAACTTTTAGGAGTTATGGAAATACTCTATATCTTGACTATTGTGGAGATTAAATGGTGAATTTTATCTCAGATTATGTCTCAATAAATCTGTGCCTTCAAGGGAATGAAATCAAGTATAATTTAGACTGAACAATATTTATTGGGTCAAACACTATGGACATGAGTAAAGAAAAGAGTGATTAATTTTAATGACTAAAAAACAAAATAACTTTTCTGAAATTTAAGAAAATGAATTGCTTACTTCAGTACCTATTAACTGTTTAAATCTTCATTTGTATTCATTGCCAACAAACATATGTAAGGTTTATTGGGTGGGATTAATATAATGTATTTTAAATGTCTATATTTAATTTTATTACATGAATACAATTACATAGACTAATATCTTATGCTCCAAAGAGCAGTCAAATATCATAATTACACTTAAAATATTGGTATGTCAATATAATTTTAAAAAATGAGGCTATTTTCTGATTTGAAAATTGTTTTTTTCTGTTTTGGGGTTTTTTTTTAGTTAAACTAGTATCTTACCTATAAGAGAATATAGAACCATTAAAGGAATTTCTAAAAGTTTATGATGATATAATATATATTATCATACTTCATACGAGAAAATATAATTGCTGATATATTTGACCTTTTTACAGGACACAATTTTATACTGCCACCCCACACATGCATCTTGAGAGAGAAAAGCATAGCTCATACCCAAAGATTTCATCATAAAAATATTTTTATAAATATATATAATCTAATATAATATTATACCAATCAGGCTAAATATGTTTTGATTATTTTTATTGATGAATATTTTATTTTAATAGAATAAACTATGCAATAAATATTAGGGGCATGACTTCTGATGAAATGGCCTTACTAAACAGGAACCAGTGAAATTCTAGCCTAGTTCTGATGGGTAAGGGCCGGGAGGTATGCATTATATGAAGTGGGACAATCAATGTACACATTTCTATTTCACCCAAATTGAAGACTCTATACCTTAATATTGTCCCTACACTTATGAAACTATGCACACAAAAATGGGTGTTGGCTAAGAGCAAGGCCTTGGGCCTAGAGTTGTATTTTGTTTTGTTTTCATTTTGCTTTGTTTTATGTTGCTTCTATCATAGAAGTAGTCAACCATATCCACACAGAGGAGGGCATAAAAATAACTACAACTCACAAATTTAAGATTAAAGGGGGATATTAGTGCTTGGACAATTGGCTTCTTGTACTATCATTACTGTGTGTGTGTGTGTGTGTATGTGTGTGTGTTTCTACTGCCTGGCATTGGTTAGAATTTGCAGATAGTCTACAGCAATTTAGCATAGTCAGACTTTAAATTAAGTAAACTCATATCTCATGTTCTCAAACACCTATGATGAATTATCTCACACTCACTGTTTACTGGGGTTATCACTGAAGAGCAAGAATAATCTTACCAATATTGCAGACGTAATTTTGTTTAGATATCTTCAGGTATCTTGAATTATTTTTTTAATTTAACTGATGGTAGAGATCAAACATTTGAAACAGTTGTGTACACAAATAGACTTCAAATCCATAAGGGACTTTAATTCTTAAATGTTTATGTGAACAATGAAGTATCCACAATAGAATTACAGATGATTTTGAAGCATTTGATATATTGTCCTTGAAAAATGCATCATTTCACTCTAAAAATAAAAGTATACATATATAACATATTGTCTTTAGGTAAAATATAAATTTTTTCTAAATATAATATATAGTTCTGACAATCAATTTTTTTTTGTGGTACCGGGTATTGAACCCAGGGGCTTTCTACCTCCGAGCTACACCCCCGGCCCTAATTTTTATACTTTATTTTGAGACCAGGTCTCACGAAGTTGCGGAGGCCTCACTAAATAAATAGCTGAGGCTGGCTGCGAACCCGGATCCTCCGGTCTCCACCTCCCAAGTACTGGGATTACAAACATGCGCCACCACGTCCGGCCCCTGACAATCAGTTTTCAGAATTGTTTTCTTCATTCCAAATTTGTATCAGTAAAGAAACTAGGGTACATAAAAACATGAAGAATATACCAAATTGCAGGACTGATCATGAATGATCTACATTTCTCTATCCCTTCCACAGTTGGACTTTCATTAGTTGGACTAACTTAGTGACTTTAGGATTTTCTCTAAGGGTGCTGTTAGTTCATGGCCTATCCACAAGGGCCACAAAGATCACCCTTGGAGACAAAGCTCAATATGATGCAGAAAACAAACTAGTGCAAATACCAGAGCTCCCGGAACATAAAACCAGACCCTGAAACTCGCATCATCCTACTCCTGACAAGGACGGGCACCATGCTCCTCCTCTGTAAGAGACTCTGCCACAGCTCTGAAAACTGCCAGAACTGCTGTGAACCACCAGCAAAATGAGCTCTACATGATCCAGCCGCCCCTAGGGCATCAGATCCATATTCCTCATCCAAGCATGTTCGTGTTCGTTTGAGTACAGGAACATATATCCAAGGCTCAGGCTGGAGCTTCTGGGGAAACTGCAGAAGACAAAAGGTGGGGATTTCAGTTTCCTCAGTGAGAAAGAGACTTCCTGAGAGATGGTAGGATTCCTCTAATATGGTAAAGGGGTTTTAGATGTTGAAATGAAGAAATGACCAAGTGAAATGAAGAAAATGATCATGGACATTAGCAATGAGTTTCCAGACACAAAGACTATATTCTATTCTCCCTATGCACTGACAATTCCTTCTATTTGTCCAAAATGCATTATTACATTTTCTGATGCAATGCATAAGGATTAATTAATGCCCCATGGGTCGAAGCCCAGTTGACTCTCTTTAATTATGAGATGGCACTCCATAACTTATGATGGCATTACTTAAGAATTGTGAGGGTCTAAATCTTACCAGTGTGGCAGATAGAGGTTCATTACAATCTAAGAACTTCAGTGTGTTCAGCCAAGGGCAAAAAATTAAACAGGAATTTTAAGTACATATTTACATAAAACCTTCAGGTTAATATCTAAGGAGCAGGAAAGAAGATGTGGGAGTTGCCAAGACTTTCTGACAAGGTCTTGTCTCCACTGTCAAGTGCTGATAGAAGACGGAGGAGCTATTTGAAGGATTACTTTTATAAGTGGACTTGGACTCAGGCCTAAGCACTCATTGTTTATTAGGGTCATCACTGTAAAAGCAAGAATAACCTTACCTATATTATAGATGCAATTTTATGTAGATATCTTCGGATATCTTGAATTTTTAATTTAACCAATAATAAAGATAAAACACCTAAAACAGTTGCATCCTGGCCATTCTTTGTGAATGTACTACTCTCCGGGGCTGGGTTTCCACTTATGCAAAATGGGAATAATAATAATACCTAATTTAAAGGTTTATATACTAAGAAAGTGATGATGATGATGTTGATGATGATGATGATGATGATAATGATGATGGAGAAAGGGATATATTAAAAATTCTCAAAAAATATAAACACAACAGGATAAGTAAACATTTCCCTAATTCCCCTTCCCTCTTAACACCTTAGATAGGTTCCATGACTTAATTGACTTCAATTTACATCTTATCTCTTCTCATCCCCCTCTCATTAAGTCCACATGTACTCAAACCCAGTTGTTTGGAGGACAGAGGTAGGATATTGTGGACATGGACTACCTTTATGATACCCTTTTCTTTCTTCTTCTCACCAGGAATACTCTCTCCATTGTGATAAACAAGGAGAAGAAAAAAGCCATGTGACTATTTAAGTCATCAGAAATGCTGACCTTTCTCTGTTAAGTGTCTCTGTGTTACAGACAACAAATTTTGGCCATCGATGCCCACATTTTCTAACTTCATCTACCAGGAGGTCACATGAAGCTTTGCAGACTGAACTGCATAAGACACATCCAGGCTGGGGTCAGGAGATTGGATCCAAACTGTTCTCTGCTCAAAAAGGTGTGTGCTCTGGGCTATAGCTGCTCAAAGAGGGTGTTTTCATCTAATTCTTACAAAACCCCCCTGTGGGCTACCAGTCCTTCAGGGCATGGATATATATATTTTTGAAGCCTCAGTAGGACCTCCTCACTGTATTTTTTTTCCTAATTGAGAAAGCCAGCTCAAACTCCACTTTCCCCACGCCTTGCTCAGTTGCTCATGCTGGAAGCACACATCGCAGGCTTAGGCTGAGATCCTCTCTCCCAGCCGTCTAGAGAGGGAAATCAGCCAGCAAGCCCAAGTACATTAACTTGCCCCTCTGACACTTGACTCCTTTTTGAGAGACTTAAAATTTCTGCATTTTTTATACACTCTTTCCCTGACCACTGGGCTGAAGGGTAACAGGTGGGAAATAATATTTTTATTTTCTTTCATAAGATAAAAAGAGAAAAAAAAAAGAAGTGATCTCTTACTATAAGGATTGAACCCTTCTAATGGCAAAGACACCATGAATCTCTTCCCACTCCTTTTCCAGTCTTGTACTGATAAAGACTGATAGAAAGCACTGGAGGAGATAATTATAGATTATCCTATCACCGATTCTTCTGACTTTTGGAATGTTTAAGAGAAGGAGTATATACTGAATTAGTAGCAGTTTTCTTCATACTTAGCTTTGGGTCCTGAACTTCAATAAAAAGACAAAGGAAAGCTTCTAAAACAACAAGAGAGAACCCACATCAAATATGTAAGTACATAGTAAATGCTCGATAGATGTCCATGGAAACTGAACCAGAAGATCTTTATTAAACCCATTATTATATTTGTTTATAATAGTAATAATGGAGATTCTGTGTCTAAAGTTTATGTTGAAGGCATATACTGTAAATTATACATGTTTACAGGGCCTACATATAATATCATATTAATGTCTAAATGAAACTTCGTATCACCTAATTTAGTGGGTAAAAATTACTATAGAAATTACCTAGCCTATCTATTTCCAAATTCCTGAATCTATACTTGTTAGAACGTTTAAGAGAAGGAGCCTGTTCTTATATTTTTAAAATCTGCTATGTCAATTAAATTTCGAGCCCAGCTTAAAATCAGATGTTATGTAGGTATATTTGTTCCATTGCTTCTCCACTTACTGTCTACATTATTTCTGAACAGTTATTTTACCTCATTGCATCTCAGTTTCTGAATTTGGTTCTAAAAAATATTCATAAAAGTAATAAAATAAGCCGGGTATGGTGGCGCATGCCTGTAATCCTAGTTCTTGGGAAGCTGAGACAGGAAAATCACAGGTTCCTGGCTAGCCTCAGCAACTTAGCTAGGCCCTCCTCAATTTAGTGAGACCTTGGTTAAAAATAAAAATAGGGCAGGATATGGCTCAGAGGTAGAATGCCCCTGGGTTCAATCCCTAGTACCACATACACCAGCATGCGCAGGCGCACACACACACGAAAGAAAAAAGAAAAATTTGAATAAAATAGTGGATATGCATTAAATTCTTAAAACAAAAAGTATAACTAAGTAATAACTCATTACGGTATAATGTCTATGGGCATATGAGATATTGCCTATTATTTGTATAGCTGTCATAGATTACAAAATTAATGAATGCAAAATAAAAATTATCCTTATGTATGTAATGATAAGTCTCAACGTCTGATGCTCTTTTCTTCTTAGTCCATGTAGAAGTCTCGGGTGACCTTAGATTTCCTTGAACTGTCCCATTCATACTATTGTGCCCCTGCATGTGTGACAGACAGCTATTTTCTCATTGACTAACAGAGTTCAGAAGGAGTTGAAAAATGAGAGAGAGAATCCAGCAAGGAAGAATAAGAGAGTTGGGAAGAAAGAGACGTCTATAACCAGTGGCACTGTTTTATAATAGAACACGGTAACCATTTATAGTGGAAGTGTCCTTAGGAACTTCACACTCAAATCAATATGCCAGCTGTGAAATACAGCTCTGCTGCAGGCATGTTTTTTAAGAGAAAAAAAAAAGATCTTTACAGATTTAACAAAAAATAGAAAGCATATGAGTGAATTTATCCCCAGGGATTGAATGGTTCCTAGGAACAGAACATAGTGAGGAAATGGCTAGCTGCTCCTTATGCTGTGCTTTAAGCATAAAAAAAAAAAACATGGCGGAGACATGGTACGATGCACAATCTCCTCCAAGACAGGCTGAGCTCCTCGGTAAGAGTCCTGGTGCTCAGGGTCCCCTGTGACTGAGTTCTGTCCACCCCACCTCACTCCCAACACACAGACTCCCTCTCATCATTTGCTCTTGTAAGTGGCAAACAATGTGAGGGCAGAGAATCCAGATGTTGAAACAGGAATGAAATAAAGGTCACCATTGCCCAAGGAACAAGGAACGGTTTGCTTTTGGTCCGATTTCTTAATTCCACCTGTGGCCAGGTGGCTTCCCTATGGCTTTGCTTTAAGCTCCTGGCGGTTCTTCTGTTCCTCATTTTATTTTGTTTGAAAGCCTCGTCTCCCTTATCCATCTCCTTGGCCTGCTTCTGGGACTATTTCAGAAGTTTCTTTTGGTCAACTTCATAGCTGGACATGGGGTCTGTGCCCTTTTCCCCCCTCTTATAACAGCTTTGCTAAAATTATTATTCATATGCAATTTCTTTTTTTTCTCCAACTGAGAAAAAAAGCAGTTTTAATAACACTCACATACATTCATTGGACTTTAAACAAGATGTAGTATAAAATATTAAAGAAAATAAAGGAAAGAAAAAGGAAATCTGCATTTACTGCCTAAGTGCAGATGGTTTAACTGGCTGACAGGACTGCCCAGAGAAAACAAACACACAGATAATGAGGGGCAGCAGCACTGCTGACGAGTAAGAATGACCACCAAGATCATGCTCAACTGTCGCCTGTCACCTGCGCTCGCCTCCTCAGAGACAAACCAGGACAGTCAGCCCCTAATTCTCCAATTCCCTCACTTGTTAATGGGTCCCTTCTTATTTTTATTATTTATTTCTTTTACTTTTTAAAAAATACTCTTGGTTTAAAGACTCCACACAGTATTACTGGCCGGTTGGTCCCCACCAACTATATCTGTTTTGATTAAAAATAAAAATGCAAATGCTCCAACTAAGCCTGGATGATAACACATCATTAACTATCTTTACATTGGGGGAGAATTTTGTGAAGTCAAAGCAAGCTACTAATTGGGTTTCAAAACAAAACGGCAACCTTCTAAAAGGTGACAGAGGCACCCCTGCCATCGGGAGATAGAAAATGTGCAAATGCTGTGACTTTACTCCTACATAGATGTGTTTTATGCATTGAAAGCCTCTTCAGTTCCAATAAGAAAAATCTCTATTTTTCTTTTTTTTTTTCTGAACCCAGGGGCATTCTACCTCCAAGCTACACCCTCAGTCCTATTGATTTTTTATTCTTTATTTTATTTATTTATTTTTTGCGATACTGGGGATTGAACCCAGGGGCATTCTACCTCCAAGTTACACCCCCAGCCCTATTTTTTATTCTTTATTTTGAAACAGGGTCTCACTAAGTTGCGGAGGCCTCACTAAGTTGCTGAGGCTGGCCATGAACCCGGATCCTCCTGTCTCAGCCTCCCAAGTACTGGGATTACAAGCGTGTGCCACCACGCCTGGCTGAAAAATCTCTATTTTTAATTCTCTTTTTTCATTAAAGAAAAATACTTTATCTGTCCCTTTAAAATAAGTGGCCAGACATCAGTTTCAGCCCTTTTATTTATGACTCTGGTTCAGTTCCTCAGTCTCCAGGTCATAGTCCAGTCAGTATTTGTGTTTGGGTTCTCAGAGAAATTTTGTGATTCTCTTTTAGCACAAGTCACCCATGGTTTTTCTCCCTAATGAAATATTTTCCTTCTCCCTCTGAGTCCCCATGCTTTGGCTCCCTCCTGCTGCTGTCACCCATTGAATGGGATGGAAGAGAGGGAGAAAATGTTCATTGTACAGAGAATGTCAGGCCACTTTTGGGACTTGGCAAACAAAACTTGCACTGAGCGGTGGTGTGTTTGGTGGTATCACTGTGTCAAAAATCACCATTATCTGGATGTGCAAAAATCACCATTCTCTATCTGGATGTGCATGTGAAACTTATTACCCTTATTGCAAGCTGAAAATCAAGGTACTTGTGTTTATGCATTTGTGTGTAACCATTTGCCTTTACTAACCTGCTTTCCTGGCCATCATATGCAATTTTTATCTCACAAACTTTCTTTTTTTTTTCTCTTGAAAGAAGAAATATTGCAATCAGAAGTGCAGTATCTTGACCTGTGTGCAGCATCCAGGGACAGGTTAACTTCTTTCCTTTCCTAATAAATGGCACAACCAAAACTAAAACAGGAATGAAAAACAGCAAAACTAGAATGATAACCAGAAAACGCCACAAGATTTGAGTGTTTTATTTGTTGCATACAAGTAAAATTCTAGTTTCCAATAGAATTTACCACTCCCAAGTAAAACAAGAATGAAAAACAGCAAAACTAGAATGATAAACAGAAAACGCCACAAGATTTTAATGTTTTATTTGTTGCATACAAATAAAATTCTAGTTTGCAATAGAATTTACCGCTCCCTGGCCGCTTGGTTTTGCATATCTAGTGCTTGAGTCTTCTCATAGATTAAAGACATTTTTACTCTAACACAAAAGCAAGATACTGTGGTCTGATAGGATGAAGAAAGAACAGGGCAGGGTGATAGGACAGTGTCCTTTTGTGTGTTGGCACACATCACATCTTGGTCTTCGCTAGCCAAAGAGACTCGCTTTCTGAGGAAGAAGAATTCCAGCTCAGGTTCATTTACAACAGCACTCAAGAATGTCTTGCAAGCTGACCTCTCATTCTGAAACTACCTCAAGCTTATGGAAATTCTTTTAACCTTTGCCCAGCGAAGTGGAAGTCCTGACTGACTCCCTGAGAAACAGGATGCAATCAATACCTACTTGCTGGTGCCACAGATCCGGGTTAAAATCTCCTGTCCCACAGAAACATTGCTGAAGAAGGGTTTATGGGGAAATCAGCAGACATTGGTGTTACCATGTATCTCAAGATTTATTCCTAAAGTCACGGGAGGCTTTGGTTTGGATTCTCGATCTAAAAATCTAAAAGAGGAGAGAAAGAGGGAAGGGGGGGGAGTGGAGAGAAAGATAGAGATAGAGATAGATAGATGATAGATAGATAGATAGATAGATAGATGATAGATAGATAGATAGATGATAGATAGATAGATAGATAGATAGATGATAGATAATAGATAGATGATAGATAGATAGATAGATAGATAGATAGATAGATGATAGATTTAACACATAGAAAATTATTGTACTGAAATCCTGACTCTGAGAAGATCATCAGGTCAAAAGACCTTTTCAGGGACCTTATTCAGATGGATGATGAGAGAGACACTAGGAGCAGCTTTCTTTGGGGCTAGCGTCAGGTAGTCTGAACATGTTTGTTCAGTGATGCTCCTGTGGCTTGGTAATGGGAATGTCCTGCTCTGGTTATAGCAGTCAGGGTTTGGGGTGTGTGAATTTTCCCATGTTATATTTGGTACAGTGGATTTGAGGAGATCATAATCTCGGTTGTAAATACTTTAATACTACACTTTTGAAATCACAAACATCTTTCTAAAGATGAGTACATAGCCATGGAAAAACCTCCTATGATAAAAATATGGTCCCAAGAAGGAAGAAATGGCACCGTGAGGTCTGGGATAGAGATCTCTGAAAACCCTGAGCTCCCAGACAGCTCTGTGCCTCAGGCACCAGCAGAAGATGAGCAGATTTCCATTCCCTAGAAACAAAGAAAAGATGATAAATCAAAGATGAGTTTGTTCTCCTCAATACACACAATTAATAAAATTCAATAGGATACAACAACAACAAAGAAAAAGTCACAGAACAATGTATACCCAACTATTTCCTTTTCAGCCAATTTTGGAAGCTTAACATAAGATAATGGCACTCAATTTTCCAACATATTCATTTCTCTCTCTCTCTCTCTCCCTCTCTCTCTTTCTCTCTCTCTCCCTTCCTCTCTCTTTCTCTCATCTATCTCTATGTACATATGTGTATGTATATACATATACACACATATAAAAGAATGGTTTAACCAAACTTAAACATTCCATTTTTAAAAACTGAGAGCAAAAACAACCCCTCTCCAAAAAGGGATATGAGTAAACCTGACTCCTACACTTTTCTTCATATAAAAAATGTAGGAAGACCTGCCTTGTTAGTACTGCATGATACACGTCCTGGGCCACCTGAGCATGATATCTGTGACCAAATCCTATTATGCAATATTATCCAGTATCCACTGAGTATATTTCTCATTTCCGATCTCATGTCACCATCTATTTTCAGCATATGCCCTTTATTTGATTTTTTAGTGGTAGGAATATATTTTCTGGGCCATTTGTTTTCTATTGAGAGCTCATAAACTCGTTGGCCAGCCGATATTACACAGGGTAAAGAGTATCATGATTGGGTTAGCCCCGCAGTCCATAAATACCATTATTTATTGCCAAAATCTGCTTCAACAAACCTGAAATGAGGAACACGTGCTGCCCCTGCCTGAAAACTACCATAAGGCAATTATTGAGAAAGCAGACGACTCTTACAACAAATATACTAATAAACGAAAGTAGGCAATTAAGATTTTTGTTTCAGAACACATGACGTCCCTTCCTTTTCTGTGGAAGGACTTGCCCTATTGAAGACATACTGGCAAAGAGATGTAAATTTCCATCGGAGCCACCAGCCCACTTTGTTTCATGCTACAGCTCAATCTCTGGTTTAAATTTCTGCCCTTTAAGTGGTTCACAAACTATCATAGTATCTAGCAGTAGTTCTCTGTGTGGCGTGTGGTATATGTGTGCATTTTCTTTGTCTAAGTTTTCCCAGGCTGTTGGTTTTTCTCTTGGTTCTCAGCATCACTCCATGCTCTTACTTCTAGGTAGGAGTCATGTGGCTCTCTCTGTCATTGCATCACCTGTTTTTTAGGGATCCCTCATAAGAAGTGTTCTTCCTTGGCACTCATATGACATTAACCTTTCTGGTATTAGAATCGATTTACCTAAAGAGTGCTTCTTTCATCTGTATTGTAATGAGCAGCATGCATAATTAAAATTTAGACAACAAGAGAGGGCCTGTGATGCCAGTGATTTTGACTATGAAGTTGGAGACAAATAATAGGTCAATTTATGAACACAATGCTCTGTCTTATGGTGTGACAGTATGTAACTTTATAATTTTGTAACGCATGGTTTTGGAGGCTAGACCACCACCACATTGACGTGTGCCCTCTGGACTTCTAGAAACATGCCTTACACTGCCAATCCTGTTTATTCAATTGTGAAGTAGGGATAGATAAGGGTCATTAAGAAGTTTTCCAAGCCAAGCATATGACACAAAATAATGTTTAAGGTTAGTAATTTCGGTGCAGAAAGTATCACAATTACACATTTTAGAGTAGTAAAACCTGAAATGTATGTGTTGATGTGTTAAATAAAATATATTAAATAAAACATATCAAAGGGAAAACTTGAATGAATTAAATAAAATAATATATGAAACAGTAAATTAAATTAAATATATTAAATATAATAACTTAGCCAGGCTATTTTGATTACATAAAATTCTGGGAAACTATTCAAATAGATGACCACCAACAATGATATGAAGGATAAAAAATACCAGCTTCCATAAAATTAGATTAGGTGCAACTCTGGGACTATGTGTCCATATTGAAAAAAGGTGAAGGAGTGGATGGGTTGAGAAGTGTGTCAATAATATTTTACAGCAATTTCCATCAAAAGGGAACATTTATCGGCCCTGTTTTTGAGTTGTGATGGTCATTTGACTTGTACTGAACAATAGATTGTGGCAGAAATTACCTTGTGCTTTGTTCCATAGCATTGGCCTCAAGAGATGCTAATGGTTCCCACCTCCTCCCTCTTCAAATGCTGACTTATGACTGTGCCACTTAAGGAAGTCAGTCTGACTGTGACTAGAAGATGCCAGGCCACCTGGAGAACCAAGGGCATCCCAATACACATTTGGTATTAAAAGCCAGAATTGCTAGGGAACTTTTATCCCAGGTGTCCTTCCGATGAATACACATACATAAGTATACCCTGAAAGATAATGTTGCTTTTATGAACTACTAAACTGTCAAGTCATTTTTATTCAGCAGCAATAGAAACCAGATCATTGGTGATGAATGATTTAGAAATAATTAAGCATTTTTTTCCCCTCAGGAAAGAATCCAAATGAAGTTCAATATACAGCAACTTTGTCTAGAACATTTTTTCAGCAAAGTGGTCCCAGGTATTTAACATATATGGTTAGGAAGATCTAACTATGGAAATATCATAATTACAAAATAAAAAAATATTTTCCTAAGACTATGAAGTTAAATATCTGTGTTTTTATGATTTCTCTTCATAGCTAGAAGTTATTCCATATGTTACAACATCACTGGAACTGTAATCCTTGTTGGTCTCCACAGATTTAAAGCAATGTGTCCCTTTAGGATCTCTCCTAATCCCATTTGAACACTATAAATTACTTAAAAATGTTCCCTTATTAATTTTGTGATTGTTTTGGTCTTTTTAAATCTGAGAAAGATAAAGAGATAAAGAAATATAGACATGGGAGAGAGAGTGAGAGGGAAAGTGAGAGAGAGATAAGTTATTCAAGGCTGGTATAAGAATGTTTATAGTCTCTAGAAGTCTAATTAATAACAAAGTAGTCATTGTCAAAAGAGAAATGAAACTGAGTATTCTACAGTTGTTAAAATTGGGGAAATTGCCTCTCACTTTCATTTGTGCCACCCCTAGAATCCTCAGTAGAGAAGGGGTTCAAGCCAGGCGTGGTGGCGCATGCTTGGAATCCCAGTAATTTGGGAGGCCAAGACCGGAAGGATCCGGGTTCGCGGCCAGCCTCAGCTCTCTCGCTCTCTCTCTCCCTGTCTCTCTCTCTCTCTCTCTCTCTCTCTGTCTCCCTGTCTCTCTCTCTCTCTCTCTCTACTTAATGAGGCCCTCTGCAACTTTGTGAGACCCGGTCTCAAAATAAAGTATAAAAAATAGGGCCGGGGGCATAGCGCGAAGGTAGAACGCCCCTGCGTTCAATCCCCGGTACCGCAAAAAAAAAAAAAAAAAAAGAGAAGGGGTTCAAACTATATAAAGGGAGAATGCAATCAGAACAGTTTGAAATGTTTTATTAACAATGGCACTAAATACAGAAAAAGGCAGTCAAAATGTCTTTTGCTGTGTAACAAGGTTCCTGGCTATTTTCTATGACTGGTGAAATTTCATGGACATGGCCTTGGTTAATAATTTCCATATATTATTTTTTTCAAACTGATCAGACTCGGCAACAATGAGGGTGTCAAAACTATAAATACCATTGTCATTTAAATATAAATTGAGTAAAGTTCACTTATGTTGATGTAAAGTTGTATAAATTTTGACACGTGCATAAAGTCTTGTCATGTCACTACAATCAAGATCCAGAAAATCCCCCCATGTCATTGCTTTGTAGTCAACTCTCCCACCACTCTCGGGCCAGCAAACATTGTCTGTTTTCTGTCTCTGTAGTTTTGCTTTGGACAGAAGAGACCATGAATTTTAATTACAGACTTTTTATCACATAGAGATGATCAGTCTTTAATAATATAAAACAATATTTTTCACAAGTGTTAAATTGCCTCTGGAGAAAAAAATTCTCTTTGTAGCTCTATCAAGCCGTGATTTTTTTTTTTTAGGTTGAGGTTAAAAAACTTTCATTGAGGATTATTTTTTAAGATGAAAGAATCATCTAACAGTGGTTCAGAAGATCTTTGGGGCTAAAAGAAACTTTTAACAGCAAACACCAGTGAGTTGTACATGTTTAAAACATAGGCCATCTAACAATTTTGTATAAATCTTACCTTTCTTCATTTTAAAAACAAAAAGACCAGAGAAAATAGAATAATAGGAGAAAGCAGAATAAAAATGCATGTGGATATTTACTATGCATTTGCTAATTTAACAAAAATTTAGTGACACATTTACTCTGATGTCAAGAACGTTCTAATTGCAGAGGAGAAAACACTGAATTTGAAAAAAACAAGGCCTCTTCCCTCATGCACTTTATATTCTAGTAGGAAAAGATAGACAGTAAATATGTAGGGAACTAATTTATGTACCATTATAAATTGCTTTATGTATCATCTTGTAGGTCTGAAATTCTCTGAGTGTAAAAAGATGCTTATTCGGGGGCAGTTAGTTTACTTGGGGGATGATCCTAGGAAAACCAGTAGGTGTTTGGGGACATAAATGAAGGGAAAGCAATTCTAAATAGAAGATTCTATTCTAATTCTAAGTGAATTCTAATAGAATTCACTCCAGAAGAATGTGCTAAGTAAACCTCAGAGTCACTCTAACCTAACAGTAGGATAACTAGTGTTTGTATCCACTTCTCTTGCCTTCAGCTGAGTTACTCTTTGGTCTTCAGATTGGAGAGTTTCTATTGATCTATCTTCATGCTCATTTATTGTTTTTTTCAGGGATTTCAAATCTACTGTTGAACCCATTAGGCACCTTTTCATTGCAACTCTACTATTGTCCCATCCAATTCTAAAATTCCCATTTTAAGATTTCATATCTATCCATGGAGATTTCTGATTGGTTAAGTTATTGCAAATATATATTTTCTTAATTTTTCAAACCTGGCATCATTCAATACTTAGAACATTTTTACAATAATTGCTTTGATATGGTCACCTCGCTCAATCCAATGTCTGGCTCACTCAACCTCAGTTTCTTTGCCTTTTTTTTTCCTCCTTAGTATTGATGATTTGTCTTACATTATTTATTCCATTTTATATTAGTTTTCATCTAATGATCATTTGGGCAGATGTTGTGCTTAAAAGCCTCAAGCCCTGTGTGTCTGTGGGAGAGCTTGTCTAAACCTCAGCCAGCTTTCTAATCTGCCTTGGCTTTAGTTGTTTATTGTTCTCTGGGTTCTTCTTACACATGTGTGGCATTTCCTAGTGAGACAGGCAGGTGGGCTTAGAGGGCTGATGTGTGAAACTCTCGCTTCTAGGCTTATCTCTGTAAACCCTGTCTGATCTACCACTTACCTCAAATATAACTGCAACTTTGAAGAGCTGTGAGATTCCTCACCCTCCTTTTCCTACAAGTTAATAAACTTTACTGACACTGTCACCAGTATAAGTTTCTTCTTATCTTCCCAGGGCCCATCTCCTTCAGCAGCAAAATCTCTGGTGTTCTTGGCTGCGTCCATTCTTGCTGCCTGAGTTGAGACAGGCTGTTTGGAGAAGGGCCAGGAAAGAATGCCACAGACTTCACTCATCTTAACGACATTGCTAACAGTTTGAAGAATGAATGCTTCTCAATTTGTTCATTTTTTTTCAGTCACCTGCAGAGACATATCATGTTTATTTTTGACAATTTTGCCAAATTTCATCTCCCCACCCCAAGAGAGGATTTGGCAACCTCTTGTGGTTACTAGAGCTTGCATTTTCTCACTTTCCTTCACATGTAAGAGTTTCTCTATACTAGTACTGTAAAAAAGAGAGGGTGGATAGGCTAGACATTTTTAAAATCAGCTTTCCCACTAATGCAGTCACATACATTCTTTGCCTTTCCAAATTCCTCGTGTGCTTTAAAAATGACGATTCCTAAAACGTGGCCAGAATAAAGCAGTGGAAACTCAAGTGTGGGAAGAAAAGGATGATGTTTTTATAGCAGTGTCCACACTGTCTGGACGGTATTTTTTTCTCCTTATGTGATATACATAGGACACTTGTTGCAATAAGTTTTCTTTATTCTAACCTACTTTATTGGTAGCATAGACAAAAACACATAAAACAACAAGAAAGAACATGCAGCAAATATTTATTCCCCTATGTGCTTGTTTTCTTATAAAGTCATCCATAACTTTGAATTTCAATATGTGTGACATAACAGAATCATATTATTCCAATTAACTATGTGTTATAGTCTGAGGTATCCCTTTTGTCCTGAGTGGGAAGGAATGCATATCTCTAAAATCTGTCTTATATCCCTCTATCTGATTCCTTGCTAAGTTAACTTACTCTGAAAACTTTTAGTTTGCAAGTTGGTTTTGAAACTAAAATATTTTCCTTATACTAAACCCCCATTTAAAGTCATCTTGTCTTCTTAAACATAGAGTCACTCCTTGTACCGTTTTTAATCCATTTTCTCTCAAGCTGCAAATTTATTATTTTCCTATAAATTACTTCCAATGGCAGAGTTTATGCAAAAGGAATAATTACTAGCATCTTTTGATAAAGTGAAGATAATTTAGGGCAATTAACAATCATCCAAGACTAACAAAAGAGAAATATAATTGGGAATCAAAGCAATCTGGCAAGGTGAATGTGTCTTGAAGTATCCTGAGGCGCCCTAATTAAAACAGGGCTGCTCCTTTCTTCATGATACACAGTGAGCTAAGAAACACATGCGTGTGTGTGTGTGTGTGTGTGTGTGTGTGTGTGTGTGTGTAAACCTGCATTAGCAAGGCAAGAAAAAAGAGAAACAAACCTTGAAAAAACTGTTATCAAACCCTCCTATAAATTAAAGCCTACAATAATAATATGATGGTGAGAAAAAATTGAAATGGGAGACTTCTCTGAAATGTAGTTGAGAAAATAAGGTTTGCAAATTCTTAGGCCAAAATAAAAAAATGTTAGTTGTGTGAACCACAATGCTTATAAAATGACCAAAATAAGATGACTGAAAGTCAAGTATTTTATAAGAGAAATAGAAATTGAAATGTGAATGTTTGGGGAAAGTGAAGAAGAAAAAAATGGGTTAAAATCTTAAAATTAGGAAAAAAAGAAAAAGTCTATGAAGTTTTCCAAACAGGACATTGCATCCTTTTTTTTTTTTAGAATTATTTAGCCAAAATAAGTTCTTATAGAGTATTGAGTAACCAGATCTAATGAGTCAGGATCAAGGTCTATAAATAAAATTTTTAGACCAAAATGAAGAAAACATTATCTCTTATAACTTTATCCCCTATTGAATTTAACTTTAGAATGGATATCTTTGTAAACCTTTTAAGATTTACATATATATACATATCACATTTTATTCACCTAACTCAATTAGTATAATATGATTGGCACAGTTGATTGACTTGATTCTGCAGGATGACAAGAGAGTCTAGATCAGAGGTTCAAAAACTTTCTGTAAAGGGAAAGAATAAATATTTTTTACGATCTGTAGACAAAGAAGTAAAATTGAGCAATTGTTTTTACTCAAAAGCTGATAGTGTTTCTTGAATTTCATATGATACGTGTGTGTACGCGCATGGGGGGGGGTACTGGGATTGAATTCATAGTCATTCTAACTCTGAGCTACACCCCAGCCTTTTTGTTTTTGTTTTAAAACAGGGTCTTGCTAGGTTGCTGAGAGTCCCACTAAGTTGCTGAGGCTGGCCTTGAACCTGCGATTGTCCTGTCTCAGCCTCCCAATTACTTGGATTATGGGCATGTGCCACTACACCTGGCTTATATTATACATTTAAAGAATAAAACCTATTCTTAGCCCAAATAAAAGAAGTAATGGGCTATAGTTTTCTGACCTTTAACCTCGATTTCATTGGAATACACTATTATAGAGAACAGGTAAGTCAAAATAGACTTTTATTCAAAATATTATATCTATATTGTTGCTCTCAATGGGAACTATTTCTGATCACTTTTCTGATTAGAGCATAAATGAATGCATTCCTCAAATGTGACTGTACCCCATTTGTCAGAAGCCATGTTAACATGCTTTAACAAGCATAAAATAGCTGGCATAAAAGCTACAATGGGAGCTACTAAGTGAGAGAGTTCAGTCATCCAGTTTCACCCTCCGAGAGCCATCTGATTTTTGCAGGTACCAGAATGACTTATTAATAGAGATATAATTGAATTTGTGATGGGGACTTCCATTTCTGCATCCTGTGGATCCTGAAAAATGACACTATTCTCCTCCCTGCCCCCCAACCCCTGTACAGTATTATTTTTTCATTTATTGCCATGGCTGTGACAAGGAGGTAGTTGTGGAAGTTCCCAACCATGACAGCTTATATCCCATGAAAACACAGGGTTATTCCAGGCACCAGTAGTAATCCCAATGACACCTTCTGGAACTGGGTAATTGGCAACACGTAGTCATAGTGGACAGGCTGTAGCCTTAGCCTCTGCCCGGACTCCATCTTTATCACCACCTCACATCGTCCCATGCTAATATGGGGCCCTAAGGACACTTTGGTGTTCTGAGTATCATTGCGAACCTGGACCTTATATTCAATTGTCCTTGAAAATCTGTTTCTTTCCCTAATGTACAGTTTCCCAAATTAATGACCATTGATATCTTTGAAAGGAATGGGGGAGTCATTATCATGTATAATTCCTATCGGGTTGCAGGTTCCTTTTTCTGGGAGAAGAGGATTCCTTTTATTTCAGTGCATTCCAAATGTCCTTCTCAGAAAAGGTTCCTGGGAGAAGATCTGTGACATTTCATTGGAGCGACTCCCCTTAGCCTTCTGATAGTCTATCACTGATTTCTTCCAGTAACCGCTTAGCTGTATTCTTGTTGGCTGCTCATCTCTTTTTACCCCTTGGACTATTATCCTCCATGAGCCATCTTTATTACTCTCTGTGGGCCAGGCCGTTGGTCTGGCACTCTGATCCTGATAATCATTTCCATGAGGCGGCGTCAGGCAATTTGGCAATGATTCCTGGTCCCTAGAGGGTCAAGGTTCTTTGATTCTCATTGCAGCAGTGAGCTTATATATGCCGTGACCTCTTCTACCATCAGTCCTGGCTCGCAGAGAGAAGCCAATAGGGAACATTTGAATGATGCTGTAATCTCTCCCACCTATTATCTTCCTGTATTGTTTTTCTGAAGTCTTAACTAGCACAGCAAACCACTGCCAAGTCATCGATGCAGATCCTTACCTTAGCTCTCCTCCACCGACAGCTGCACTCCCCACTGGAGGAATTCTTTTTCCACCAGCTGTGCTTCAGAGATGTATTTTACATGGGTCTGAACTATGACAGTACTTTTATTCTTCCTTACACCATCACAACATGTAGAGCCACTGTCAGAAATAACATTTATAAACATATATATATATATATATATATATATATATATAAACTTCATCTTAAACTGTTATTTCATGTGCCTTAGATATTTGCATACTACTTTAAATTATAATTTAGCATCCCATTTGCCAAATTGGCTATTTGGACCTTTTACATTCACACCTGTTGTAGGCTATTATTAATACACTTACAGAACACTAGCTGGAATGGCACCTTGATAAATTATAATCGACATTAGCTAATTTTCTTTTGTAAGAGCTGTAACTTCTTGGAACTTAGGGATATTGATCATTAGCACAATGATCCATGTCACAAGTATCTTCATTTATCACATCCTAATTTTTATTAATGGCATTAGTAAACACTTTAATTCACTTCCTCAACTCCACAGGATGATGTGATGGAGCTATATAAATAAATTCAAGGTTTTGGGAGAAGGTAAAAAAAAAATCATCTATACTAATGCTTACCCAAAATGATATAAATTAGATGAAGCATCATTCAAGTAGATTACAGTGTACGTTGGATATTTAGAGAAGCAATTTCAACCTTTAAAATTGAGAGCTCTTTCTTCCTATTATGTACAAATATAAGTACAGCATATTTTTCTAAATGTAAATGGCTTTGTAAAGCATATGTGTGATATCTTGAAATAACTCTTTCCAATCCAGAATGTGAATAAGTCCATATTGATAGGATTTTTCATATAAAGTGATTTTTCATTACAAACAATCCAAAAATGTTGAATCATTTCAATCCATACATCCCAAATATCTGTTGAGTAACTTTGGTAAACATCTTTATTTTTTACTCACTTACAGACATCTTTATTTTTACCTGTCCTCCACCTACAATGTTTATGGAAATTCAGTGTATGGTTCACTACACCTTGAAATTGCTTAAATGCCACAACTGACCTGACAGAATCCAAGAAAGGCAAAGTGAAAATAGGAAAGAAAAATGTATAATACATAAACAATGTGCCGAATATATGACTACAAAATTCTTTACAGCCTTCCTATTCCGTTAACATTGGTAAAAAAATAATGCTAACAAGAGGTCATTTTCATTTCTTTAGATATTCTTAAATCTTGCCCACAAGTAATTACTATTAAATTAAAATAATTTTGACAATAATAATAAGTATATGCCAAATGTGGTGGTGCACACTTGTAATCCCACTACTTGGGAGGCTGAGACAGGAGGATTGCAGGTTCGAGGACAGCCTCAACAAGTAGTGAGACTCTCATCAACCTAGCGGGACCCTGTTTCAAAATAAAAATAAAATAGGGCTGAGGGCTTGGAGGTAGAATGCCGCTAGTTTCAATCCCCAGTACCATAAAAAATAATAAGTACACAGTAGAATATTCCACTGTATTTTACCCATGTAGATATATACTATACTGGACTGGCTACATAGACAGAGAGCTAGTCACATGACTCTTGGAAACAGTCTGAGTTCAACCACTACTTACATTATGTTGAGCAAGTTACTTATTCTCTATGACTATTTTTCTCATATGCAAAATAAGGACAGTGTTATACCTAACTCAAATGTTTGTTATGGGGATTACATGAAATAACATATATGATGTCCTTAATAAATGCCTAGAACACAGTAAACACGTTGCAAACATTGCTACATTTTGCCCACAAATTTCTGGAGAATCTCATGGTTTAAGTTTGCTTCTGCTGATCAGAAGAAAGGAGTGCCTTTGGTACTATACAAAATTATACACGAGCACTTGATGTGGGGTTAAATCTAAATTTGAGACTAATTTGGTAAGCTTGGGTAAAATTTTTTTAATGGATTTATTGTTCTTATCTATTTTTGGGTACATTATGGTATGTGTGCTCTGGAAAGGCAAATATTACATACACCAAGTTTTTATATAGCGACATTGCAGAACCTTTTACTGAGTGACTTATCTCATAATGTATCTTTGCTGATTCATGAAACCAAACTTTATTTTAAATGACAAATCAGATGTAGGGAAAAACTAAGTCTTCTTTTCATGAAATTCACATTTTTAAGTTTATCCAATAATTATTGAACCAAATTCACATTTTTAAGTTTATCCAATAATTATTGAACCATATCAGTTTGTTTTCTTCTTGTAGAATATGGACATAGTGATATATGAAAGTGTTTATTTTATTCATGAACATACTCAATAGCTTGTAACTCAGCAATTTTTTGAGAATAATAAATACAAACACCTAACTGTTGAGTATTCACTCACAGATGTGAAGAATCAGCCATGTTTCGCAAACATGGCTGATACTGGATTTCAGTTTTTTCTCTGGAAAATAAAATATTTTATCTCATTAACAAGGCCATTTCTTGTTATAAGATTCTATTAGAAAACAATAACTATCGCATTTGGCTCTCTTCTGACCTCCATGTGGCAACTGTGTTGACTTCATCACTTAGAGTACTTTAGTGAATACCATGTTCAGGAAATAAGATTTTATTGTCACATTTGTATTGGATATATTCTTTAGATTGATAATATAAACCATTATGGTAAATAAATCTTAATAAAACTACAATTTGGGCTATCTATATTTCATGTAACAGTTGTAACCAGGATATATATTTAATATGTATATATATATATATATATATTCCTATGTATACATATATATATATATATTCCTATATATATTCCTAATGCACCATTTTAGTATTCCACCTTAATGTACCAAATTGGGATGTGGGATGACATGGGGAAGTTAAATCATTAACTCAGGTCTTTACATTGTTCGTTTTGAGAGTGGTACACAGTCTATAAAAGAAAGATAGTAGATGTTTATATTGCCATATTTGCCAGTATATTTTATTCCAGTGAAAATAAAATAGTTAATGACACAGGTAAAAATATACCATAGCAAATTCTCCAAAATCATCCATATTTCCCAAACTAAATATAATAAAGTGAATACCTGACACTTACCCAAATTCTCAAAAATTGACTATATATTGCAGATGTTCCCAATTTGCCTTGTCACTATTTATGCATGGCAAATATATTTTTTAATTTGGTGCATTGTAATTTTACATCATATTGGTGTACAGAGTGTCAGAGAAATGCACGCACACAGCTCTTGGTGCCCTCCCCACCAGATCTCCCCCCCAGTCCCTCACCCTCCCTGCACATGTCTTTGAGATTGTAATTGGTAGTTTTACATACATTCATACCATTATTTCAATAATTAAATTCTTTATGACATCGTCCCTCCTCCTCCCTTCCCTAATTCCCCTCAGTCACTCCCCTGGAGTCTCTGCTTATCTATCTGATGTTGCCCTTATTTCTGAATATCTCTCTAGCTTCCACATATAAAAGAAAACATACATCTACTCATTTTTTGAGACTGGCTATACTTGCCTAGTATACTATTCTGCTCATATTTGATGTTTCACCTAGTATAATATTCTCAAGTTCCATCCATTTTCCTGTGAATGGCGTAATTTTGCTCTTCTTTTGGCTGTGTAAAATTCCACTGTGTGTATATACACATAACATACATTGTGATTCATTCGTCTTTTGAAGGACATCTAGGTTGGTTCCATAATTTGGCTATTGTAAATTATGGTGCTGCTATGAACATTGATAAGCAAATATCATTATAATATTCTGATTTCTTTTTTTTTTTTTGCGGTACTGGGGATTGAACGCAGGGGTGTTCTACCTCCGCGCTACGCCCCCGGCCCTACTTTTTATACTTTATTTTGGAAACCGGATCTCACGAAGTTGCGGAGGGCCTCACTAAGTAGAGAGAGAGAGAGAGAGAGAGAGAGAGAGACAGGGAGAGAGCTGAGGTTGGCCGCGAACCCGGATCCTCCAGTCTCCGCCTCCCAAAGTACTGGGATTACAAGCGTGCGCCACCACACCCGGCTTTAATATTCTGATTTCTAATATTTATTTATATTCCTTCCTTCCTCCCTCCCTGCCTTTCTCCTTCTTCCCTGAAGCTGAGCGTTATTCAGAGTTTAGTTTCCAGATTGTCTTCAGAATGTTTTTCCCTTGGCATAAAATAGTAAAACTGTGTGCATGCATGAGTATATTCCATAGCGTTTACTAAAATTTGCCCAGGCAAGTTTTAAATATGACATTTTTTTAAAAAAAAGCATAATCACTAAATCATATTTTCTGATTTAGATGTACTCTATAGAAACATTTGCTATCCAATGCTGTTTAATGTGTTGTGAATTTTGATGACTGATAAAATTTCAAATCTACATGAAGGATATATTTGTTATTGTGCATAGCAACATAAACAGTAAGAATTCTGATATTAATAATACTATTTTAAAAGACTGAGAACATAATTCATGCCAGGAGTTTTCATATGCATGATCTCATTTACTTCTGACAATAAGCATTGAAGATAGGTACTATCACTAACATTTACAAATGAAGCAAGGGAAGCCCAATGACTTGTCCAAAGAAAAATCCACTGGGAGTTTGAATGTCTTTGCTACATCAACTCAAAGGTAATTGTCATACATATGTGTGCAGCCTCCTTTATTCCATTCCTGAAACACTATTAATACATCTCACCCTTAACGAAGACTAAAAGCTGCTAAATTTCTAATTTTTTAAAGTAATGGGTTCAGAAGTATTTAACTTGTTCATATAATAACTTTAAATATCTCTTTGATTTCTAATGACAAAGCTTGTTATGAATTTAACAAAATATATCATGTTCTTTACTGCCAACAAATGGCATTTAACAGAAGGTGATAGAGATGGGATAAACATAACCTAGGGGAAAGGGGAGGCAAAGGAATCCTTCAAATATGCTACTTCCTAAGTAAAAAAATAGGCTAATAAAAAAATGAAATATTTTATTTTGAGACAAATGTTCCCCAAATCACAGTAGGTTGCTATTACTTTATAATGGATCCATAACACGATATAATTTATGATCAAACTGCATATATGCTTGAAGAGAAGACACCAGAGCACAGTTAAGTGGAGGGATCCTCCTGCAGGCCCCTATTCCCACGTTGCCTGTTCCTCAACATTACCCACAGTGGTTGCCAACAAGTGCATTTCCACAGGGGATCTGTCATCTGTTTTTCTTAATGTGTTGCCTGCTGCTTTTACTGGGTTGGCAGTCATGCTAGACACTGACTTCCAGTTATTTTTTTATGACAACTGAAAAAAAAACTTGTAAGCTGTCAGTTCTCATCCATCACCGCATTATCATGGACCACTTCAGCATGGACCTCATCTCATTCATTCCCCAGCCTTCAGGCAGGATTATATTAAAAGAAAATTAAAAAAATAAGAAAGCAGCCCAAGGTCTATTGGCTATTTGATCTGTTTCAAAAGCCCCAGGGAATGACTACTGAGATATTTGGAGTTCCTTTCAATGCCATATGGCTACTTGGTTGTTTTCATTATCTTATGATCTTAGTAAATATTTATTATGGAGGTTGGCTTTTAGTCAGTGGTGATGGAAATAATTAGGATGAGGAAAATAAATTACATCTAAAAAAGAGCTAACTGGCACAACTGTGGAAACAATTAGGTTATGTACGGTGTGAAGTCAAGGTATGTGATTGCTTAAGAAAGATACTGTGCTTCATCATAGTAGAAAGGAGAGTGGCTGAATCTGAGTCAACGATGTCAAACATCAAACCAACTGGGAAAAATAAAACACAGTGTAATTTATCTGAGGTTTTTAATAGGATAGCTAATATTTATTTAAATCCTATTTAAACCTTTAAATTAAAAAGAGTATGACCAATATCCCAATTAAATGACCAATAAGACTTTTCTATAAACATTTAAATATATGTTTGTTTCTATAGCTATTGGAATCATTCTACCACATTATGGTAAGTGTTAGAATTTTGTGATTAATATATATATATATATAATATAATATCATATATATATATATATATTTTAATGTGGGTTAAACCCAGGGGTGTTCTAACTCCAAGATATACCCCTGCCTTTTTTTATTTAATTAATTTTATTTTGAAACAGGGTATGGATAAGTTGCTGAGGGTCTTGCTAAGTTGCTAAGGCCAGCCTCCAACTTGCAATCCTCCTGTCTCAATCTCTCAAGTACTGGGATTACAGGCATGCCCCACCACGCCTGGCTACATATAATCTTTTTTTTTTTTTTTTGCAGTACTGGGGATTGAACCCAGGGGCAGTCTACCTCTGAGCTACACCCCCAGCCCTATTTTTTATTCTTTATTTTGAAACAGGGTCTCACTAAGTTGCAAAGGGCCTCACTAAGTTGCTGAGGCTGGCCGCGAACCTACGATCCTCCTGTATCAGTCTCCCAAGTACTGGGATTACAGGCGTGCACCACCATGCCCAGTTTACATATAATCTTATGTGTAAGACTGCCTACAGTAGATTGCCTAGATTGCCCAAAATCTTTACTCATCACTTTATTTACATCCTTTCTCATGTGAATGTGCTTGTCCCCTGGGTAATGGATGGGGTATGTTTCCCCAATTCTTGACTTCGGTCTAATGTTAGTTGCTATGACCAAAGAAGTGTTATCAGATAGCGAAAGTGTGTCTGTGTAATTAGGCCAAGCCCACAGAGACTCTGCTATCTACATAAGACCTTCTCTGGAGAGCTGCTGCTCCCTAGCAAGAGCACAAGGACACATGGAGCCTGCATAGAGCACATCTGAACACCAACTTCAGAGAAAACCTCACCCAGACCCAATCCTTTAAACAGAGCCATCTAGCCACATCCATCTGATCCCTGTTAATCCTAACTCATGAATCAAATGAATCAATGCGAGGAAGATTTTGTAGTTTGCTGAGCCATTATTGTATCAGCAGATAATTGATATCTTACTTTGCTGTGATTTCTATTGATTACTTGTGGATCTATAATCTTAGTTAGTATCTAATTTGTACTTATTAAATATCTGTCAGATCCATGAATGGTTTAGTGAATGGAAATATTTCCTGAAAATTAAAGAGCATCATTGCATGTGTCCTTTTAGAAAATTTCTATATATGATTTAGCAATGACATGAAAACAATATTAAAACGGCTTATTTTTATATATTTTAATTAAATATTTAAATAATTTATATTCACATTTGCTTTAAAAATTTTGTAGGAGCATGTATATTCAGGATACTGTTCAAAGTTTACTTAAAGAATTATTTGTGGGCCAGGCATGGTGGCGCACGCTTGTAATCCCAGTACTTTGGGAGGCAGAGACCGGAGGATATGGGTTCGCGGCCAGCCTCAGCTTGCGCACGCGTGCCCGCGCGCATTCTCTCTCTCTCTCTCTCTGTCTCTCTCTCTCTCTCTCTCTCTGTCTCTCTCTCTCTCTCTCTCTCTC
>PVJS01023460.1:0-29571 GCA_004027185.1 Glis glis | reverse complement strand
GTTGATGGACACCTTGGCTGGTTCCAAAGTTTGGCAATTGTGAATTGTGCTGCTATAAACATAGATACACATGCATTAGTCTGGTAGTTGCGTTTTAGTTCTTTGGGGTAGATGCCTAGAAGTGGTATTGCTGGGTCATACGGTAGGTTTATTCCCATTCTTCTGAGGATCCTCCACACTGTTTTCCAAAGCGGTTGCAATAATTTGCAATTCCACCAACAGTGTAGTAGAGTTCCTACTTCTCCACATCCTCGCCAGCATTTGTTGTTGTTTGTGTTTTTAATGATTGCCATTCTAATAGGGGTTAGGTGAAATCTCAGGGTAGTTTTGATTTGCATCTCTCTGATTGCTAATGATGTTGAACATTTTTTCATACATTTATGGGCCATTTGTATTTCTTCTTCTGTGAAGTGTCTATTTAGTTCACTTGCCCATTTTTTGATTGGGTTATTTGTTTTTTTAGTGGTGAGTTTTTTAAGTTCTCTATATATTCTGATACAAGTCCTCTATCAGGGGAGTAGCTGGCAAAAATCTTCTCCCATTCTGTCGGTTCTGTTGATGTGCCATCTTGCTATTTGTTTTCTATTTTTCTCATTTTTATTCTTCAGTTTCCCTTCTTTTTCTAATTAATGCATGCTAGTCTTCCATTTCCATTCCTATATTGACTTCTTAGTTCTACCCCTTTTTATAATATTAATATTCTTTGCTATAGAGTACAATAGGCATCCTTATTTTATGACAGCCTACTTAGAATTAATATTGAAACATTTCACATGAAATGTAAGAATCTTAGAAAAACATCTCCATTAATTCCTCATCCTTCTTGCAATGTAATATATATGTTTTTACATAATAACTCTCTTTGTGCAGTATCTTATTCTGGCTATAAACATTGAAAGTATGTCCCTATAGTGTAACCCAGTGCTATGCATCCCTTCCTATTCACCCTTCTCCATCTAGTATAATTTCTCTTTAGCCTCAATAAAATCTTTCAGCATTCTTTGTAGCGTAAGGCTGCTAGAAGTGAAGTCACTCATTTTGCTTATCTGAAAATATTTTTACTTTACCATACCAATTTGAAGGATATATGCACTGGATATAGAATTGTGGGTTCCATTTGCTTCTTTTACATTTTAATGGTTCATTCTACTATCTTCTAGCCTCCTTTGTTTGCTATGGATTTTTTTCCTTCTCTGCTCTATTTTTAATTTATTTTCCTTATCTTTGTTTTACAGAAGTTTGGTTATAATACACTTGAATGTAGTTTGGAGGTATTTATCCTGTTTGGAGTTTGCTGAGTTTTTGTGATCTGTAGAAATTTTTATTTTTACCAAGTTGATAAATTTTAACATTTATTCACATGTTTTCTGCCTTATTTTCCTTCTTTGCTTTCCATATAGAAGATTATTTGATATTGTTGATGGGCTACTAATTTTTATTTTTTGTTTTAATATTTTTCTTTAAGTCTGCCTGGATAATTTCACTTATTCTGTCTTCAAGTACATTAATACTTTCATTTGAGAATCTCTAGTCTGTCATTAAGTATGTTCAGTAAGTTTTTTCCTCAGATATTTTACTTTTTAGTTCTAGAACTTTCCTTTATCCTTTTTTAAAAAATAATTTTCAATTTTATTCACTACTTCTTATTTACTCACTTTTAACATCTGGTTTATCTTGAGGTCTTTTCTATTGATGCCTAAACAACTTTTTTGCTTTGGTTATGCTGGAAATTGAACCCAGTGACATTTTACCTCCAAGTTACAACCCCAGCCCTATTTTGTTTTTATTTTGAAACAGTCTCGATAGGTTAATGAGAGTCACACTACTTCCTGAAGCTGTCCTTGAACCTGTGATCATCATCCTATCCCAGCCTCACAAGTACTGGGATTACAGGCATGGGCCACCACATGCCCAGATTTTTTTTTTAATAATGGAGCACTGTGTTGCCCCTGGCTGGTTTTCAGCTCCTGTGTTCAAGTGATTCTCCCACCTCGGCATCCCAAGTAGCTGGAACTACAGGTGTGTACCATTGCAACTGGAAAATTGATTGATTATGGGTCCCATTATCCTGCTTGTTTTATGATGTTTAAAATTATATGTTAGACATTAGTATGATATATTTTTATAGTGTATTACATTATCTGCTGATAAAGGGTGAATGTTTTGCTCTGGAATGTGTATAAATACCAAAAAGATCCTCTTGATCTTGGCACAGGGTGTGTGTTTGTGTGTGTGTGTGTGTGTGTGTATTTAAGTCTTGACTATTTTGCTATTTTGGTTCTGTCTTTACCTGGGGTGAAGAGGGCAGCCTCATTTGGTGTGTGGTCATTAATCCTGAACTGTGGCCTCTCTGAGGTCTCCAGTGAACCTACAATGTGCTTCTTGAGGTCTCTTCTTTGTGGCTTGTCTGGTTCTCCCAGTCCTGCACAAACTCGGCTATCTTCCTTCGGCTCTCAGTTCTGCAGTACCTGGTCTATGTGGCCTTGAGGAGTCTTATCCTTCATATGTGCTGTCTATCCTTAAGTAAAGAATCTTCGGGAAATTCCCAGTCTCCTGCCCCCATTCCACCAGCTTTCTCCCATCTTGCTTCACAAATTCAAGTCCCAAGCCCCAATTCCCACTCCCCAGCTCCAGTAAAACCACAGTGCTATACACCAGCACCACCTTTCCATTTCGGGGCTGCAGAGGTCCCCTTGCACAAACCCAGAGTTGATATCATCCTTACTCCATGTACTTTTCTTTTCTCTCAAGCATCAAATATCTACAATTTCTGTTGGCAGGTGCCTGAAAGCTATCGCTGCACAAATTTCATCCAGTTTTTGTCAATGTTTACATCAAGAAGTTACATTTGGTATCAGTTTTTTTTTACTTCATGGAAATTGACAGTAGAGTTTTAAAAATTTGGGAAATTTTATGTAATAAAACATATTTTCCTGCTTCGGTTGGTAATTTCTGGGACCCTTTAGAGTATGCGGTATAGAGCTGTGTTTAAATTGAAATATGTGAATCGGACAGCATTCTCATTTTCATAGTGAGACATAGGCAAGGCATCGGCAGAGGTCCCAGAGGCAGACATCCTCTTCCACGAATGTGAAAACCTACTTGCTTTGATATTCAGACTTAATCAGAGTGGGACACTGGTTTACATATTGTGCACATGCTCACTTCATAAGAACCAATGATGTTTTCATGAAGATTTGCAGTGTTCCCCCATATCTGGTGTAGATACGTTTTCTAAAACAATGCAAGCTGGGTGTGGTGGCACACGCCTGTAATCCCAGTACTTGGGAGGCTGAGACAGGAGGATCGCAGGTTTGAGGACAGCTTCAGCAAGTAGTGAGACTCTCATCAACCTAGAGAGACCCTTTTTCCAAATAAAATAAAAAGTAGGGCTAGGGGTGTAGCTTGTAGGTAGAATGCCCCTGGGTTCAATCCCCAGTACAAAAAAAAATTTGAAACTTTTGGAAATAACTTTGATGGTAACAGTGAATTGCAATACTAAACGTCTCACATACTGGCCTTTCCACACTTCCCACTCCCCTCACTTGTCTATTTGCAGGCTCCTCGCTAGAGGTTAAATCAAGTGTCTATGCAGTATAATGCCTCAATAGGAGGCAATAAGAACACGACAATCACATTGTCCATCTCTGATTGATGGCAACAACATCCTTTGCCAGAATACAAGAAATGATCGGATTTCTCTGAGTGCTTTATAAATAGATGACCAAATTGAGCCTTGAAGCAAGGTAGCCTTGATTAGCCTGTCACAGGTGAAGCATGCTCAGGACATGTTATTAGGATTTCACAAGTAAAGTGACCTTTCTCAGCCTGCTGCTCAGGCTAACCTATTCTCATTTATAATGGCAGTTATTGCCTAAAAATTGTAACCAGGGGTAAGGAAAGTGAATAATATGCCAGGAACTATATGCCAAACATACCTCCCTTGTCTCGTTTAATAATCACAACTTGATAGTGCAGATGTGAGTAGCTTGGACCTACAGAGGATGAAACTGAGTTTCAGAGAAGCCAAGTAACTTGTCCAAGGTCAAAAAGCCCGTATTTGAATATTTGTGTCCATACACCTCCAAAATTACATTTCCAATACACCACAGGTTGCAGTATTTTATGGTGGTATAAATTTACCTTGCTGCCTTGTCAGATATTGCAAAGAATGTGTTAACAAAGAATCTTTATTTTTAGAGGAATTAGCTCTCAGTAATTTTCCAAGCAAAAATTATCTCAAAAATATATAGACAAAGGTTCCCATATCTGCATTTTTAAGTTACAAAATTAGACTTGTTCTAGCCAAAGCAACCACAGTTAAAAAAAAAATTCTTCATTTGAGATAATGTAATTTAGCATTTTCTTTGCCTCTTGTCAGGATGGGAAACAATAGCTCTCTCGCTTGGTTTAATATCATTATGTCTGACAACACAGCTAACAAAGCAACTGCTAATATACCTAAGATCTTCAAGTTCTGTGAATATTAAGGCCATTAATGAAGTTAGCAAATCAGAAGCTTCACAGCAAAATATTCAAAGGTTATAACCCAAGAAACTACCTACTCTGGAGGTGTTGGATGTAAGTGGTGTTATAGCAATCATCATTAGTATTTATTTTTCATTTTTTCTTTCTTAACACAATCTGGTAAACAAAATTGTACAGCAAACAGGGAAGAGGGTTAGCACATTAAAAAGTGTGTACAACTGGGCAAGGTGGCACATGCACTTGTAGTCCCAGCTACTTGGGAGGCTGTGACTGGAAGGTTGCTTCAACCTATGAACTTAGACTGCCTGGGTAACAGAGTGAGACCCTATCCCCCAAAAAAATTATATAAAAAGTTTATATTTTTGTTTTAATCAGAAAGGGAAAAACCAAAATGAGACAGCTCTTTGCACCGGGTATGTGTTTGAAAATCAGTAATTTTACATGTCACAGAGAGAATTATTATCCATAATTACTCATATACTAGCAAGATCTGTTTTCTCTGATTACATTTTTTACATATATGCTTTTTAAATAATAATAATACTATTTTACCACCATTTCTTTGGTACATGAGCCCTATATTTGAAATAATATTTTATGTGGACTTCTTAATTTCAAGAATTTCTTTATTCAATTTGAATGACAAACCTGTAGGAGATTTAAGACAAAGTTACATTTGAGATTACTTAGTTTGACAATTACCTTTTATGTTTAGGGAAACTAAGAGCCTAGGAAGGAAAGTGACCCTCCAAAATTTGGGGGACACTAGGGATTGAATCTAGGAGTGTTCTACCTCTGGTCTACACCCCTGACCTTATTTTATTTCTTATTTTGAAACAGGGTCTCACTAAGTGCTGAAGGTCTCACTAAGTTGCTGAGACTGGCCTTGAGTCTGCAATCCTCCTGTCTCAACCCAAGTACTGGAATTACAGGTGTGTGCCATCTTGCCTGGTGACCTTCCACATTTAAACATGACTTAGAGATAAACAGGAGTAAAACTCCAGGTCTTAAGATGTCTGTCTTTTCACAGAATTATTTTGTTGGAGTAGATTTTTTAAGTTCCAAGATCTGTTGAAAATAAGAGGGGGATTTACCAATCATAGTGCCTACCTTCCTGGAGCTTAAACAGGTTCATGTGTCCTATAATAACAGGCAATGTTGCATTGTGGAGAAAAGAAAGCAAGGTAGAGAACTAGAGACTGACTAGAAGAGATGCTAACTTGTGTAAGGGTCAGGGAGGTCTCTCTGAGGTCGTCACATTTAGGCAGTGACTGGAGTAAAATAGCTAAACATGTTTCCAAGAGCAAGGGATGTCAATTGTGAAGGATTGGGTGCGAGATTGCTGGTTACATTTGAGCAGCAGCAAGGGGACCTGGGGCTGGAACACAGCGAGTGTTCCTTCATTCATTGCACATTCATCCCACGGATAGGCACAGCCAGAGCCAGAGCCCTGAGCAGGAAATAAGGATCTGCAAAGACCAGAATGCTGCTAAGTTGTAATTATAGTACCATTTAACTACGTTAACAACACAGGGCTACACAAATCGTGTGTCCCTCCCTGAGTTGGAAAGTATACCTTTTGCAAATAAAGCTAGAGAGAGCAAAGGGGCTGTGATGGAGTCAAATAATATTCTTTACTTTTCTAAAATGTTATTGGAAGCAGATGTCATGCTCAGATGTAGAAATGTTCAAAGTTACAATGTTAAAGAATTCTGTGTAAAAGAAATCACCTCAAATAACTGCATAGCTTTTGTAGCCATCAAAAAGCTTTCACAGGTGTTACATAATTGGGTCTTTACAGCCCCATGAGTCTGTAATAAACATGTCTTTAAAGTGGAAGATGTTGAGGTTCAGAGAAATTAACGGATTTGCCAAAAGTCAGGTGTAAAATTGTTGGTGAATCTTATTTTTTTTTTCGGTACTGGGGATTGAACCCAGGGGCGTTCTACCTCTGCGCTACACCCCTGGCCCTATTTTTTTATACTTTATTTTGAAACCGGGTCTCACAAAGTTGCAGAGGGCTCACTAGGTAGAGAGAGAGAGAGAGAGAGAGAGAGAGAGAGAGAGAGGGAGAGAGAGAGAGAGATACCTGAGGCTGGCCGCGAACCCGGATCCTCCAGTCTCTGCCTCCTAAAGTACTGGGATTACAAGCGTGTGCCACCACACCCGGCGATGGTGAATCTTATAAGCCAGAAATTTAGAGCATCCAGATGAGTTTTCCAGAAAGTATTACTGTTCATTTTTCCATGTGTTGTGGACAGTTCTCTTTTTATATTCTGTTCATTTTATGTCTTGATGTAATTATTATAGGAGCTTGCAAATGGTTAGTTTAACTTAGGAAGTCTTACATGCACTATTAGTAAATAAAACATGTAATTTAGGTAATTATATAATGGCCTAGAATAGAAAAATGATAAGGATGATGAGTAGAATATATAAGTTGGAGAGTGAATGGAAAATATATTTTCTTGAACAAGATCTATGATTTACAAGTGTTACATTTTCATCTTGAACAACATTTACCTATACCTATGAAAGAATGATGGTTAACGGTGTTAAAAATATCATACATCATTTGTTAGCTGATTATGTAAGAAAAATTGATTTTGAAAGAAGAACAAAGCTGGGTATGGTGGTGCACATCTGTAATCCCAGTACTTAGGAGTGTGAGACAGGAGGATCCCAGTCTGAGATCAGCCTTAGCAACTTAGGGAGACTCTCAGCAACCTAGTAAGACCCTGTTTTAAATAAATAAATAAATAAATAAATAAATAAATAGGGCTGGAGGTGTAGCTTGGAGATGGAACACCCCTGCATTCAATCCCCAGTGCAAGAAGAAAAAGGAAAGAACTAATGAAAGAAAAAGAAAGCAAGAAAGAAAAGGAAGGAAGGAAGGAAGGAAGGAAGGAAGGAAGGAAGATCGACCTAACTAAGGGAGACAGGAGGGGGGAGGAAGACTCAAAGAGGGAAACGCTTCAATGGACATGTTGTACATACACAAATTTATCAATGCCAATCAGGATGTCCTGCCTTGCATGGGGAGGTGGCGGGGGGGAAGGGAGTGGAGTGGGAGCTGGGGGAGGGCTCACCGACTGTTGTGTGCGTGTATACCTCTATCACTCCGAACTTCATCATGATGTATGATTACAATTCACCAATAAAATAATAGGAAGAAAGAAAAGAAAAGAAAGAAAAAGGAAGGAAGGAAGGAAGGAAGGACAGACAAAGATTGATTTGGGGATGTAATATGTAATATTAGCTATTGTACTTAATCTTCACCACATTTCTAATAGGAAAATTATTGCATTCTCTTTATAGATGAGAAAACAACAATTTTTATCAAAATTAAATTATATGTTCAAGATCATACAGCCAAAGAAACTGAGTCAGTGCTGTCAATCACTTCTGTCTTATCACATAATCTTTGTGGTTTCTGTAACTTCTAACATTCTTTTTATTTAGTTCAACAAGAATAAATTGAGTGTCACATGTGCCAGGCTTCATAAAAAACATTGATCAGCATTATTTTCCTGTGAATCAAAGTTCACAGTGTCTATGATAGGAGCAAGAAAAGCCATCACGATGTAACTCAGAGTCTATTAAACATGAAAAGAAATACCAAATGCCACAAGAAACTAAAAGAAGGAAGTCTCACTAAAACCTGAAGTGAGTGGGAGGAGCATGTGTCATGGTCTTCTTTGATAGAGAAGTAGAAAGAAGGACTCAAGCATAGTGCAGTTTAGGGTTGGTTAGGAAGCCAGGCGCAGCAAGGAGCTGGCACAGGATGGAAGAGATGTTTGTGGTGTAGTCAACCCTGAAAAATATAGCATTTATCCATGTGTTCTTTGAAATCTCTGTTTCTGTCTCATCTTTCATGATGCTTATATCTTAAGGAGAATGCCATTTAAATGGGAGTAGAAAGGGCCAGTGCTGGCACAGAGTCTGCCCAAGAAGGAAAGGACTTATCCCGGGCAACTGCAGACTCTGAGAAGCCAGGAACTGTGAAGGGTATCAGTGGTGTAAGTGCAAAGAGAAAGTCAGTATGGGAGAGGAGCAACATGAAGTATGAAACCATGGAGCTGTAGATCAAGCAAAATTCTAGATAGTATTTTGGGATCTGGTGGGATGGGGAGACCCTGGCAGGGGTCCCTAGTGACCATTTGGGGCGTGAGTACTTCCAGCATTCATTCTTCATTTGAATGGAGATGGGTGGACTTCTTTACCTTTGAGGAAGAGGCTGGGGAGGATAGGTGTTGGAATGTGAAGCTGTGTGCTCATATAATGGCTGGTAATATGCTTGGACAAAAACCCAGTTGGGAAAATGCTGCTAAAAGAGCAAGTACTCAAAACTAATTTCAGAACACTATCAATATATTTATAACCCACTGAAGTGAAGGTCAACAATGAATAGATGAATCCTTGTGAAAAATAAGCTTATCATTCACCATATCTACATACCTGATGTGCATGTGGGGGTGATACTGTTTCATGGACAAGTATTTCTATAAGCCTTGCGATGGTGCCAGCATTGAACTGGAGAGTTCAGGATTATAGATATGAACAAAATTCATGAGTTGTAATGTGACTTTTCAAATGAAAAAAAAATCCTCCTAATTATACTGTTTTCCTTTACTCTGTTTATTATATGCACTGGATCAGAGTGGTCTAGGGTTTTACCACCTTTGGCTCCAAGCCTGCCTGTGTTCATTATGCATTAGATTGGTAGATTCTGAACACACACTTTATAATCCTAGAAACCCTTCTGAGTATATGTGATTGTCCAGATCTTTACCAAAAGCATTATATGACTCTGTTTAAAAAGTCTGCGTACGTGTAATTTGTTTCAACTACAGTTATGGCATAGATTTCTGAATGCTGGAGCAGATATAAGCATGTATGACAAAAGCACAGAATTAAGTGTCTTGTCATATGATTAATTATGCTTTTTACTATATGAAGAAAACTTCAGAATAATGACAGTTTTGAGATTTTATAAATTTTTGTGTGTGTGTGGTACTGGAAAGTGAACCCAGGGGCATTCTACCTCTGAGCTATACTCCAAGCCCTATTTTACTTTTCATTTTAAAACAGGGTCTCACTAAGTTGCTGGGGCTAACTTCAAAACTGAGATCCTCCTGTCTCAGCCTCCCAAGTACTGGGACTACAGGCATCTGTCACCACTCCCAGACTGAGTTTTACAAATTTTAAAAGTTTACAACGCACTTCCATATATATCAACTCTTTTCCCTTAAAATAACTCAGTTTACAGTTGAAAAATGTGAAATTCCAAATTTTCATCACTTTACTAACATCCCACAAGTGTGTATAGAGTCAGAAGCAAAATCTTGACTTTCTTGTACCAAGTCTATCAAAAGGAGTGATAACATCAAGTAGAGCATAAATTCTTTGATGACCAACTTCATATTGAAATTGAAGTTGCACATCTAAGGTAAACGTTGCTCTTGCATTCATGTCCACGCTGGCTTCGTGTCCTGCAGGGTTCCCTCCCAGTTTCTAAGGGGCACCACCTGTGCCCAGGGATGCGCCTGCACTGAGCTCCTGCCAGGCTTTCCTGCAGCATGCCTTGCCCTGGGCAGGTGTTAATTGATGCCTTTTTTTCTGAATTCTGCCTCTTTGCATAGATACTTTGGATATTCCACTTGGCATTTCATTTCTGATTAGGACCTGAAAGGTGTATATGTGATCTCCCATTTCCCAATTCTATAGTTCAAGGCCCAGTCCCTACCTAATGCTATTCCTGGCTCAGGCCCTTAGGAATTCAGTTCCTACACAATATCCTGGACTTTTGCTGTTTCCAGGAGGGGACTTTAAACAATTATGAAGCTAAATGGAAGCCTAGGAGTTCATTATTTATTAAATGAAAGTGTTATTTTTCTCATGTGTAAATGACAACAGAGTAATTATACGTGGTTGACATGGGTTTTTATGATAGTGAATAAGGCTTGCACAAATCAACAGCTTGGCAGAAAAAGCAGGCTTGGCTGTGCAGGAGGAAACATTGTATGGCATTGAAAGAAGGACTGAGCCAGCCGCCAGAAGCCCATTGTTCTAGCTAAGTGCCTGGATCTGCCTCTAACTTCCTATGACACTTGGAACAATTATTTCATTATCATAGGCTTCAGTTACCTTGTTAAATAAAGGCAGCAAATTGAGCCATCACTAAGCAACTTTATATTTGTCTACAAATTAACAAGTTTCTATGATGTGTACTTATAAGTAGGTTATATCACTATTTATATATATGTATATATATATGTATATACATAAAATGATATATATTTACACACAGTTTCTTGCCCAACTCTTATAAGATCTGAAATCTTATACTTAGAATCTGGTCCTTGAATTTTCAAATACCTTATCACCTAGGGATAATTCCATGTTTATTAGTATTAGGCTTGATCTAGAATTGAAAGCTTTGGGATTATTTTGAATAGTTTGGTTTTAAAAGAAAACTAGTAAACTCTGTGCCAAAATACAAGTCTTTTCTAAACGTTTCTTTTAACCTAGTCCTAGAAGAAAATCAGAAAATAGTTTTCTTCTGCTATAGTTTGGATGTTTTAAGAGTATTCCCCAAAAGCTCATGTGTTGAACATGTGGTCACTAGGTGGTGACACTGGGAGGCTGGGACCTTAAGAGGTGGGGATTAGTGGGAGGTTCTTACATCACCAGGTGGCATGCCCTCTGAAGGTGTTGTGGAACCCCAGCCTGTCCCTGTCTTCCTGTTTTGAGAGTGATCTCTTTCTCCTACTTACTCTCCCACTCTATCTGCCACAGAAACTCACCAGAGACTCTACTATGCTATTTGGACTATCAGTTTCCAAAACTGTGAGCTAAATAAACTTCTTTCTTTATAAAGTTAGCATGCCTCAGGTATTTCCTTATAATCTGAAAAACAGACTAATATGACAGACTAATACATTTTATAAACTGAATCTATATCACTTTTATACTTGGCAATGATTAAACTCTGGCCTAGCAATAGGGAGACAAATCTGTGTGTTTTCCAGCACATGGGCTCACTGGTCCTGTGCCGCCAGACAAGAAATATGTGATGACTTCATTCCCTCCCCTCCACTTCTCTAATCTCTTTCTTTCTCTGATTTTTTTTATTGAGATATGATTCACATGCCATAAAATTCGCATCTAAAGGTAAATGCTTCATTGGGCTTTAATATAATCACAAAGTTGTGCAAAAATCACCATCTAATCCCAAAACATTTTCATCTCTCCAGAAAAGCAGTCATTCCCCATTTATCTGTATCATCACTACCAGCCCTTGACATTCACTTCTTTCCACTTTTCTATCGATTTGTTTATTCAGGACATTTCATGCAAGTGCAGTCAAACCTGTGGTCCTTGTGTCTGTCTTCTTCCACTTAGCATAATGTTTTCTGGGTTCATCCATGTTGTCATGTGTTATCCATGTTGTCATGTTATTCCTGCTTATGGATGAATAATATTATATTATACGAATATACACATTTTCTTTTTCCTTTCACCAGTTAATAGATAATTGGGTTGTTTCTACATTATGAGCGATGCTGCTATAAACATTAATGTGTAAGTTTCTGTGTGGACATATGCATTCATTTCTCTAAGGTGTATCTCTAGAAGGAGAATTGTTGGATCATGTGGTAACTGTATGTTCAACCCTTGGAGGAATGGCCAACCTGCTTTCCACAGATGCTGCACCATTTTATATTTTACCAGTTCTGTGTGAGAGTCACAGTTTCTCCACATCCTCAGCAACACTTTTTTTTTCTATTTGTACATTGTAATTGTATGTGACAGTGAGATTCATAGTGATACTTTCATATGTGCACATAATATTATTTGCTCTGTTTCCTTCCCCATCCCTTTCATTTCCTTTTCCTCCTACATCACCTAGTTTCCTCCCATGACTCTACTGGTCTCACTCCTATTTTAATGAGGCCCCTTTCCTTTCCTTTTTTCCCCTCTAGCTTGCACATATGAGAGAAAATATGCAGCCCTTAATTTTCTGATTCTGACTGTTCTCACTTAGCATGATGTTTTCTACTTTCATTCATTTTCCTGAAAATGACATAATTTTGTTCTTTATTTATGGCTCAGTAAAATTCCATTGTGTGTATATACCATATTTTCTTTTTTCCATTCATCTGTTGACAGACACCTAGATTGGTTTCATAACTTGGCTATTGTGAATTGTGCAACTATAAACATGCATGCATCATTATATTATTCTGACCTTAATTCTTTGGAACAACACCAAGAAGTAGTATAGCTGGGTATATGGTGGTTCCATTCCTAGTCTTTTGAGAAAACTTCATAATTACCTGCATAGTTGTTATATTAATTTACAATCCCACCAATGTATAAGTTAAGTGTTCCTTTTCCCCCACATCATCACCAGCATTTATTATTATTTGTTCTGTGTGTGTGTGTGTGTGTTGCTGGGGATTGAAGCCAAGGGCATTCTACCTCCAAGTTACACCCCCCAGCCCTATTTTCTTTTTTTTATTTGGAAACACGATCTTGCAAAGTTGATGGGGCCTCGCTGAGTTTCTGAGGCTGGCTTAAAACTTGTGATCTTCCTTATTTGTATTCTTAATGACTGCCATTCTAACTGCAGTAAGATCAATCTTAGTGTATTTTTGATTTGCACTTCCCTGATTGTTAACAGTATTGAACATTTTTTTCTTTTATTTGTTGGCCGTTTGTATTTCTTCTTTGAAAAACATGTCTATTTAGTTTAATTGGGGGCACTCTACTACTGAGTTACATCGCCAGCCCTTTTTATTTTTTATTTCGAGACAGGATCTCTTTAAGTTTCCCCAGCTGACCTTGAATTTGTGATCCTCCTGCCTCAGCATCCTGAGTAGCTAGGATTACAGGCATGTGCCACCGTGATTGGCTATACCAACTTTTTTCTTAGCCATTTTTTTTTTGTGTGTGTGTGTGTGGTACTGGGGATTGAACCCAGGCACTTTCTACCTCCGAGCTACACCCCCAGCCCTATTTTTTATTCTTTATTTTGAAACAGGGTCTCACTGTTAGCCATTTTTCATCATAGTAGACATGTAGTAGCTTATAAGTCATTTGTTTCTCTGATACCTAAGTCAATTAGTTTACTTAAAACTAAGAGTACTCTGAGAAATTATATTTTTAGTTTTAACATAAAAACCATATTAGTGTATTTTTTTATTGGTGCATTGTAATCATACATCTTACTGAAGTTCAGGGTGATAGAGGCATACATACACACAGCCCTCATTGAGCCCTCCCCCAGTTCCCACCCTACTCCCTCACCCTCCCCTCTTTCCTGTCTTCCGCACAGTGATAGTCTTTGATGAGTTTGTGTATATACACCATGTCCATTAAGGTGTTTCCCTCTTCAAGTCTTCCTCCTCTCTCCCACTCCACTAAGGTTTCTCCTTTGTCTGGAGTCCCTCTTGTGTCCCAATTTCTCCCTAACCTCTGCATAGGAGGGAGAACATCTGACTCTTCATTTTTTGTGATTGACTAAATCTCACTTAGCATAATATTCTCCAGTTCCATCCATTTCCCTGAAAATGACATAATTGAATCCTTTTTTATGGCTGAGTGGAATTCCATTGTGTATATATCCCATAATTTTGTAATCCATTCATCTGTTAATGGACATCTCAGCTGGTTCCACAGTTTGGCAATTATGAATTGTGCAGTTATAAACATAGATATGCATGCATCGCCATGGTAGTCTGGTTTCAATTCTTTTGGGTAGATACCCAGGAGTGGTGTAGCTGGATTATATGGTAAATTCATTCCCATTCTTCTGAAGACCCTCCACACTGTTTTCCAAAGTGGTTGTACTAATTTACAATTCCACCAACAATGTATCAGAGTTTCTACTTCTCACTATTGTTGTTCTAACATCTACAACCACCTTCCCATTTCCACTTTCTTAGTTTCATTTTTTTGATCAGTAATGTTAGAACCATTTAAAATCAAAGGAGTCCCTTTAGCAGTGTCTAACCGTAAAGGCCTTTGTTAGCACCCCATGTATGTATCACTTAGCTTTCTACAAATGAAGCCAGAGCAGTGTGAGAGTATCCTCCACGAGGGCATAGTTTTGACCAGCTTTCTTTCTACACATTGGCCATTAACTTAATTCCAGATGTAAATGCATTCAGTAATGAAGGCCTCACGTTGAAACCCTTCCAGGACACGTGAAGACTGTGACTACAGTGAATATGTTTGACATGTAGTATTCTTATTTACTTGTAGTTAAATATTTTTATCACATTAGTTTTTATTCTGCTTTTTTCAGAAGGGGAGAAATGCTTTCTACAAAATGCATTTTGTTCATTTGACATATTAAGAGATGATTTTATTGTTCTGATTATACAAATCTCATTATAACTCACTGAACAATAAACAGTGAGCCTGAGAGGCAGTGGTTGTAAAGAAATGAATATGAGTTCAGCACTGACTCAGTATTTTTTCATGTATCTTTGAATTAATCATAACTTTTGGTTTTTTCACTTATCAAATGGTCAGACTGAGGTAGAGGATCTGGAGGTTTCTTCCTGGACTGAAACTCTCATTCTGTGTTTTGTTGAGGATTCTTCAATGTAATAGTAATATTCATTCTACCACTTATTCCTGGGGTTTTGTACCTGAGATTCACATGACTGGGTACAACATTATTTCAAAGAAATTATGGGAAAAGTTACTGACATTAGGCAAAAGGATAGCACACTGATGAGATTTTTGTACATACATGGTAGTCCTTTCAAAAACATATGGCGTGCCTGTGTTTGTCATGGTTGTACTTAGTTTTGATTCCAAGGAATAAATTCTAGTGCTTAATGTATATGCTAAGGGTCACTAAAATGAGAAATGGACAAGCCCTTCTTCAATTTACAAAACTTTATGGTGGAGTCAGAGTTTGGAATTGGCCACAGTCTTCAGTGATTTCAGCCCACTGAGTGACTCCCCTTAGTAGTTGTTTTCTCTGGAGTAATGATTGGTTAGAAAGGGAATCCTGTTTCTTGATTTTGTACAATGGACCTTTACACTAATGCTACTGGGAAACCTATAGTCATCTCACACTTGTTCTTAACCAAGGACTCATTTCCAAGCTGACTGGACTTTTGCATTTCCTGATTCATTTTTTAACCTTTCTCTTTTTCTTGTATTTCCTTTTATTCTTCAGGATGTTTTCACCCCAGAATGCAAATTTAAGGAATCTGTGTTTGAAAACTACTACGTGATCTATTCTTCCACACTGTACCGCCAGCAGGAATCAGGCCGAGCATGGTTTCTGGGACTCAATAAAGAAGGTCAAATTATGAAGGGAAACAGAGTGAAGAAAACCAAGCCCTCATCACATTTTGTACCAAAACCTATTGAAGGTATGAAACTAACTTCTTTCCTTCTTTGGACCTCGATCTGTGTGTTGACACCAGTTCTGCTCCTTGTCCTCTTACTCTGTAGGATTTTCCTGCAAAGCACCAAATCAGAACAAAGTTTCAGAAAATACAATAGTACTTTTTCCAATCAAAAAAGGAAAGAAAAAAAAAAGAATAAATAGAATTCTTCTACAAACACTTGGCACTTAAAAAAACACGTATGCATGAAAATGGAAGCTAGACAATTCCTGAAAACAGAAAAATAGTAGTTAACATTTGAAATGAAATTTTGTTCTTTGTTGAACACAGTAATTTAATTTGTCAGGATACAACCTTGAAAACTCAACAATATTATTAAGGTGCTTTAAAATTTGCAAAAGGCCTTTAGAAATATGTTTGTATACTAATCTCTACATTTTTGTGAACAAATCTAACAACATGGTACATTACTTTTTTGTGTGTTTATTTATTTATTTATTTTTATTTATTGGTGCATTGTAATCATACATCTTGATGGATTTCAGGGTGGTAGAAGTATACATGCACACATCAGTCAATTAGCCCTCCCCCAATTCCCACTCCTATTCCCTCACCCTTCCCTCCTTCTCATGCTCAGCAATAGTAGTTGACTTTGATAAGTTTGTGTATGTAAATCCTGTGTATTAGGGTGTTTCCCTCTTCCCCTCTCCAATCTCCCTCAGGTCGCCTTCTTTACTAATCTAAGGTCTTCTCCATCTTTGTCTGGATTCCCTCTTATGCCCTACTCTCCCTAGATCAGGGAGAGCATATTAGGGAGAGCATCCAACTTTTCACTTTTTGTGACTGACTAATCTCACTTAGCATAGTGTTCTCTAATTTCATCCATTTCCCTGCAAATGACATAATTTTGTTCTTCGTTATGGCTGTGTAAAATTCCATTGTGTATATATCCCATAGTTTTGTAATCAGTTCATCTGTTGATGGACATCTTAACTGGTTCCATAGTTTGGCAATTGTGAATTGTGCAGCTGTAAACATAGATACACATGCATTAGTCTGGTAGTTTGGTTTCCATTCTTTGGGGTAGATGCCTAGAAGTGGTATAGCTGAGTCAAATGGTAGGTTCATTCCCAGTCTTCTGAGAATCCTTCACAATGTTTTCCAAAGTGGTTGCACTAATTTGCAATCCCAACAGTGTATTAGAGTTCCTACTTCTCCACATCCTCGCAAGCATTTATTATTGTTCGTGTTTTTAAGGATTGACATTCTATTTGGGGTTGGGTGAAATCTCTGGGTAGTTTTGATTTCATCACTCTGATTGCTAATGATGTTGAATATTTTTTCATACATTTATCGACCATTGTATTTCTTCTTCTGTGAAGTGTCTATTTAGTTCACTTGCCCATTTTTTGATTGGGTAGTTTTTTTTAGCGGTGAGTTTCTTGAGTTCTCTGTATATTCTAGATATTAGTCTTGTGTCAGAGAAATAACTGCCAAAAATCTTCTCCCATTCTGTTGGATCTCTGTTGAGGTTCTTGATAGTTTCTTTTGCTGTGCAGAGCTCTTCAGTTTAATGCAATCCCATGTATTGATTCTCTTTTTAATGTCTGGTGCCTTTGGGGTCTTACTTTGCCTGTGCCTATGCCTTGAAGAGTTGAACCTATGCCCTCTTCAAGTAGCTGCAAGGTCTCTGGACTAATTTCTAGGTCTTTGATTCATCTTTAATTGGCTCTTGTGCAGGGTGAGAAAATTTCCATTTTTCTGCATGTGGTTAACCAGTTTTGCCAACACTATTTGTTGAAGAGGCTATCTTTTATCCAGTGCATGTTTTTGGCTCCTTTGTCAAAAATCAATTGGCTGTAAGTGTGCGTATTTGTTTCTGATACTTCCATTCTGCTCCATTTGTCTGTTTTTGTGCCAATACCATGCTGTTTTTATAACTATGGCTCTGTAGTATATTTTGAAGTCAGGTATTGTGATGCCTCCTGCATGGTTCTTGTTACTGAGAACTACTTTGGCTTTTCTGGTTTTTTTTGTTGTTCCAAATGAATTTAAGGACTGATTTTTCTATGTCTGTGAAGAATGACCTTGGTAATTGAATGGGTATTGCATTGAATCTGTAGATCACTTTTGGAAGAATGGCCATTTTGATGATATTTATTCTGCCTATTCAAGAGCATGGGAGATCTTTCCATCTTCTAAGATCTTCAATTTCTTTTTTCAATGTTTTATAATTTTCCTTGTAGAGGTCTTTTACCTCCTTGGTTAGGTTTATTCCTAAGTATTTTATTGTTTGGGGGATATTGTGAGTGGAAATGTTTTCTGGATTTATCTTTCATTGGATTTATGTTTGCCATATAGAAAAGCTTCTAATTTTTTAAGATTTATTTTGTATCCAGACACTTTGCTGATTTTGTTGATCAGTTCTATAAGCCTTTTGGTTGAGTTTGTTGGATCTTCTAAGTATAATATCATGTCATCTGCAAATAGAGATAGTTTCATTTCTTCTTTTCCTATTTGCACTCCTTTGATTTCCTTCTCTTGCCTTATTGCTCTAGCTAGTCTCTAGTACTATATTAAAAAGGAGCAGTGATAGTGGACATCCTTGTCTTGTTCCTGTTTATAAGGGGATTGTGTGTGTTTTTTTAAGGAAATAAAACAACAGTACACTATTTTTTTTTTTTTGCACAGTACTGGGGATTGAACCCAGGAGCATTCTACCTCCGAGCTATACCCCCAGCCCTATTTTTTATTCTTTATTTTGAAACAGGGTCTCACTAAGTTGCAGAGGGCCTCACTAAGTAGCTGAGGCTGGCCGCAAACCTGTGACCCTCCAGTCAGCCTCCCAAGTACTGGGATTACAAGCGTGCATCACCACGCCCAGCTAGTACACTATTTTTTTGTGATCAACATTAAACTTTATCCTTCTCAATTGAGCCTATAACCTCCCCTCCTTTGATAAATTTTCATTTCACTTATTTCAACTTAATCCATTTAGGACAACTTCATTGTTCTCTGAAAAGTTCATTAATGCCAGGCATAGTGACGCACACCTGCAATCCCAGTACTTGGGAGGCTGAGAAAGGAGGATCACAGATTCATGACCATCCTCAGCAACTTAGTGAGACTTTAGCAACCTAGTGAGATGCTGTTTCAAAACCAAAAAATAAAAAAAGGAACTGAGGATATAGCTTGGAAGTAAAATGACCCGGGGTTCAATCCCTAGTATCACAGAACAACAAAAACAAAAACAGAAAATTTCCTTATTAAGATCACAGTGTACCAATTGATTGATCACTTTTGCTGAATTCAGTCAAATTTTCTAATACAGGCAAAATAAGTAGTTGTAATCTGAGTATTTATCAACCTAACATTCTTCTTTGAAGTCTCATTCTAATCACTTAAAACATTGGCTCAGCCTCTTTGTCTGAGTAAATGATAAAAATGAGACAGCGCATCGCAACTCTGTGACTTAGTCTGGCTTGCAGGCCCCTAAACTATCCGATAAGGCATGGTCAGTACACCAATATACCCAATGCTTGCTCAGAATGTAGAGTACACATGACTGCAACAGTCAATAGACATCTGTTAACACTGCATTCAAAGCACTGAGTAGAATGTGGCTCAAGCTCCTTGTCCCTCTGAAATCTCTCCTTACACCCTGTGCCTTTAGCACCTTTCCTTGCCCATCCATCTTAACTATTATGGGCCTCACACTGTCTGTCCCACTGCCCAGTGTTCATCCACACATTTTATCAATAGAAAAATGCAAATTAACCCTTGCAAATAATTAATTCAAGACTCACCAGTTCTGGAACAGCCTTTCTGACTTTCTTCAAAAATTAAACATTCTCCTTTTCTCATTGTATCCATTTATCTTGTAGAGCTCATCCCATTGTATTAAATTTCTCTATTGCTCCTCTTTCTCCTCTTATTCATGGTTAGATCACTCTCTGAAAGAACAGAGTGTGTTTTTTTCTTCATAACTCCCTATGTCTTGTGCAATATCTGGCATATCATAGAGAGATATTCAGTTATTAGTTGTCAGTTGAATAAGTGGACATGTGAATGAACAAATAAATGGATAGATAATAATAAAGAAAGTAGAACTATGTGCTACAGAGAACTTTATAATATTCTTGGATATGTGAAACATGTTTACTAATAGCAAAGTGTAGTGGGAAAGTGATGTATTGGGAATCAGAGAAAGAACTATCACTTTCACTGACAGGAAGAAATCATTGAGAAGCTGATATTTAATTATATCTTTAGGGCAGGCCAGGCACCTATAATATGAGATGAGAGGTGGGGATTAGCCAGACAAAAACATTCCAGGTGCAGTGTACGTAAAGGCAGGGAATTACCTGCTTCCTAGGGTTAAGCAGCGGGTACCTAAGAAGCAGATAATCTTTCCATGGGGAAATATATTGATTCTCAATAATGTGTTTTTACAAATGATGCTTTCAACTCCTGCATCACTTTTTACTTGTGCATTTAAGCTGCCATTTTTGTTTTTACAAAAGTAGTACATGATCATTAACAATTTTTGGAAAACATAAAAGAAAAAATCCCATATTTTATTTATTCCTTATTTGGATAACATATTTCATACTGAACCCCTTCATCAACCCTAGAAGATGGAAACAGCTATAAGCTACCCTCCTCAATACAGTTGCTCTCTGTACTTCGGTTACTAAAGTTACCTCTTAGTTCTGATTCTGAATGACCATGCATACGTGCCCAAAATAAATGTACACAGTGACTATGTCCGTAGTCCCAGAGCTGCTTTAACCCTATGCTTATTGCTGCATTTCAGTAACAATGTGGAAAGAAACAATCAAGCATTCCCAGCTGTGTAAGTTAGAATTCACTGTTTTGTGCAACACAAAACCCATGTCAACAGCAGTTTACTCATAAAAGTTCTCTTGCAAACCAAATCTAGAAACCAGCTGCCTAGGGATGGTACTATGGTTTCCAAGTTATTAGGGACCTTGAGCATCTAGTTTTTTGTGCCTCTATCCCTAGTGTGTTATGTAGAACTTAGCACTGCACTGTTGCCACATATTTGCACACTGATTCTGAAACAGCTTTTACTCCCATGAGCCAACCAGCATATTTATTGTCACCAGAGGGCAGAGGAGGAATGAAAGAACAGTCAAAAACCTGTGTCGATTTTCTTTTCAAGTGGGTCCCCAATAACTGTCATATGATACTACATCCCACCAGCCACAGCCTAGACAGGTAGTCACATTTAGGTGCAGGGAAGTTAAACATGTATCCTTTATCATGGATGGTGACATACCAAATACATATTAAGTTATTTGGGAAAATGACAGAATGGGATAGCTAACAACTTCTGCTTTAGTCTTGCATCTTCTTTACTTTTAAAATATCTCTGATTGCCTTATTGACATTTTTTGGTTGATTATGTCGTTTTGTTATTGATGATTTATAATGATTTAATTTTTATTCTGGGAAAAATAGAGTCCACTCTAAATCAGGTTCACTAATACCTGGATTTACTCCCCAGCTTCTTTAGCTCTTTCATTGTGATAATGAAAACATAGAGGTGAAGTATAAAAAATGTGATGAGAATCACTTCTGAAGATGAAAACAGCTTAATTGGTTTTAGACCAAAGACCTTTTAATTCTCTATAAATATCTTTGCCTTTTGTCTTAGAGAACAAGGCTCGCTTCTTTGAACAATATCAGTTACCAGTTATATAAATGCTTACCGTGTATAGGCACTCTTCTAAACATGCCTTGATTGTCTCATTTTGTATTCCATTTCTATGAGGTAGGTTCTAGTATTATTCCCACTGACAAATGTTGAAAATGAAGCACAGAGACATTAAATAATTTGTCCCAAATCATGAAGCTAGAAAGTGGCAGAGCCAAAATTCAAGCCAAAGTATTCTGTCTTGAGCAATGAAGTGTTTATCCTTCATGGAAACTGGTAAGATGGGCTTCAGTCTGAGGTCTGAGAGGGGTTGTAGATGTAACCTAAATATAGGGAAATAGGCCCACAGTAAAGGCCCTGGAATATATGTCTGCTAATTGCCTCTCTTCTTTTTAATCTGGAATATACCTGCCCCTTAGAAATAATTGTTCTTACAGATTAATGGGGACCCCATGCTCTTATAATTGGCCTGATATGCTTGAACTCGGTTAGTTCTTTTATGTCTCATATGTACTTTGATGTCACTATTATAATACAAAAATATGAACAAGTCCCCAGTGGTTCTCCATGTGATTCTATTTTATATCCTTAGGTTTCCAATACAGTAAAAGACACTTGAGGTGTTATTAGGCCTTATTCCACTGTGCGTGAAACCATCTTCCTCCCTATTGGGATCTCGCAACTCTTCTTACCACTGCTATTATTTCTACTCATATTAGTCTTACTACTTCTATGTATAGTTTATCAACTTACCATTTGCTAGGCAGGTTGCATACTTTATCTCCATAAAACTTCACAACAGCCCTATGTTATTATCCTTATTTTATAGATAATAAGATGAATATTTAAAGTAATTAGTAACCTGTGTAGGGTTACAGGGCTAGAAAAATACAGAACTGAAATTGCAGTCCCAACTGGAAGCCCATTGCCTGTTCTTATGTGCCTAACCCCTAAGCTAAGCTATGATCTTAAGGAAGCCTATGAATATGAATGTACTCAGAAAAGTCAGTGCTAGCAATGCAGAAACATTATACCATGATATGAATTGAATAGTAAGCTAGTTCTCAACCATGCAGAATTGAGGCAGATATGCATGATATGTAGAGGAAAATGCATATTGGTGGATTATGGTTAGGGTAGTTAATGAATGGAATTACATGCTCAAACTAGACAAGAAAGAATTAGGAATACATTCCTTTTTTCCCAATGAATTCTAATAGTCTCATTTTCTACTCTGTAAAAAAATTTAGACCAGATCATTCCTGGAATTCTTTGGCAATGACATTGTGTGGCAGTCTCCATAAGCACTTTAGTGTAAAACCATACTCCTTCATGGAACCTAGCATAGGATTTACATATACAACGACCTGAACACATTTCCTTTGTAAATTATTGAATGAATAAAGTATAATTTATGAGCTATTTCCATAATGGGTGACTGGTTTGTTTGTCTATTTATTTATTTATTTATTTATTTATTTATTTATTTATTTATGTGTGTATGTATTTTGGATGAGGATTAGGATCAAAAACATTCCAAGCTATAACATATCTTTAAAGAAAGTTTTGGATAATGTTCTTTCTATAAGCTACTATAACTGGAAGACACTTTTAGAAAATAGAAAATAGTAGCTCCATCAGAGGTTATTCATATTGCTGTTTAAACAAAAAGGTTGTGGATTATTTTATTTTAAACATTCACAGGAATTTTTATAAATACATAAGCCCACTATGAATATTACCATCCCAACAAAGTCCAGTGCTGCACAACAAATGAGCTGCTCCTTTTTCAAGGGATTTGGCCCCTCACTACAAGAAAAAACAAAGGTTTTGTTTTTGTTTTTGTTTTCCTTTCAAACATCTCTCCCTTTTTCCCAGTCTTGCTGGTAATTTCATTTTGAATGTCAAGATTCCTGAAATTAAGCTCTGCTGGTTTGAGGATCTTTAAGTCCTACACAGATAGCATGATAATAACTATCCACCAGCCTGCTTCTCTTCACTCCTTCACCCATCATCCGGGGCTTAATACACAGGAGGTGTTAATGAGCGGTTGCAGGGGCATCTCTTCAGACAGCTGGATAGGCTTGATATTTAAGCCCATTACCATGTATACTGCACATCAACCTCCACATACATGGGTCCCCTCCCTTGGAATTTAAGACAACAGCACAGGCTTTGTGATTCCCAGTTGTGCCCTTTCAGAGCATTGTTCACACCACAAAGAAGTGACTCCCCCAGATTTAAATTGTCTTGCGGGTGACCTCCCCCTTGAACATCAGATGCAGCAGCCAAATGCTCTTCAACAAAGAACAAGGTATAATCTCTGCCTTTTCTCCTCCCTCCTCCTTGGAGAAGCTCATTACTCAGCTCCTGCAGGTGGTTGAGTGTTCAGAATCAACTTCTTCTCCCTGAAAAAGGAGAAGTGTGTACACTTTCCAATTATTTAAGCTTTCAGGACTCAGTACTGCAGAAAGACATTTCCAAAGATCAGTGTGTATAAATTGAGAGCTATCTCTACAGAAGTATTAAACTTCTGTGAGCTGACTTAAGTCTGGGTATGGCCAAGGAATCTATAGATTTGAAAATTGTCCAAGAGATTCTGATGGAAACCTGAAACTCTGTTCTATACTGAATGTTGTATTTCTAGGCTTATTTTGGTGAAATCTCACTTAGTATAATATTCTAGAGTTCCATCCATTTTCCTGCATATGGTGTGATTTTATCCTTCTTTATGGCTGAATAAAGAAGGGAGGAGGGGGAGGACATAGTCATAAAGAATGTTGCAGTTGAAATATTGCTATGAATGTACACACAATTACTAATTCCAATCTCAGAGGCATGCACAACAAGGGTGAGGGAGGGAGAGGGACCCAGAGGGAAGGGCACCAAGAGTTGTGTGCATATATTTTTCTGTCATTCTATACCCCAATACGATGTAAAATGACAATGCACCAAATAATTTAAAAATTACTCTATGCAATTAGTAGAGGTAATGTCTATTATTTTACTAAGTTGATGACTAAGAGTAATCTAATAGACATCAGGTAACCAAAAATAAAGAAAATCTAGTTCTTCTGATCAAAGTTTTAGAAATGATTTGCTAACTAACTTTGAGGAAATAATTTACCTTCTTCAACCTCAGTCATCTCTGAAGATGAAGTCAATTATAAATTCTATCTGCTCCATGGAAATAAAAGTAAGATTAGACATTGTAAGAAAGTTTAATTTCTCAAGAAAATTTTGTTGGATCATATGCAAAGAGCCTTCTTCATTTTTCCTCTGAAAAATGGTCATTGTCTTACTGTCATATGTATTGGAGAAATGCTGTGAACTATGGCATTGAATTGAGGAATTAAGGGCAACAAAAATTGGATTTGAAGGGGAAAATAATTATCCCTTCAATGACCACATAAAAAGGCACCAAAGAAAAGAACAAATCAGGAGTCCTGATGTCATAAAGCTCAAATTAGGAGGACAAAAATGGCAAATTTATTTTGATATTTTTATTTCAATTATCTCAAAAGAGAACTATATAATTTATTTTTCCAAATTCTCTGTTGGACCCAACCATTCTAAAAGACAAAATCAGAAAGAGCAAAAAAGTACCTTTGATACTGCTGATTGTTTTAATTACAGAAAAGACATTAGCTGCAACTCTCTCCTCTGTCTTTTGTGTCTCTGATTTCTGCTGGCCTTTTGCCTGCACGCCACTGTAACTCATTCAGAGCAGCTTTTTGCTGGTCTCCGAATTGAATCTTTAATAAAACTTTCCTATCTCTTCCCCACACATTCTTCAACTATATCTGTCTACCTCTCCTAACATAAATATTGTTTCTGCTGTTTTTCTAAATGAAGATATAGATCTTTTTTTGTTCACAATGTGTCTTAGCTCTTTGTAATAAATATTTATCACACATTCCTAGGGCATGTTGCTTCCAAAGCAACATTTAAATTTCTCCTACAGTTCCAAAGGGATTCCATGTGACATTAATTAAAGTGTGAAATTGCTTCATGTTAATTGCCCACGCCCTTCTATCATCTGCTATTATAACAATTAAATATCTTTAATGGTGCATTAACTAACAGAGCAATCTAACCTTTTCATTTCTTGGAAATTACAGAGGGCCAATGAAAATTCCATTAAATTGTAGTAATAAAAATATGAATCATATTCCATTCTTCTTTAATGGAAACCAGCAGAGGATGAGGCTCCATTTTTGTGTGCAATTTATGAGTTTCATCCAAAACAACAGTTATGTTATCTCCATTTGAAAACAGAACTTGTCAGCAGCAGCTACAGTGGCCCAGCACATGTGTTGTCCAACTCTTCGCTGTGGAGTAAGATTTACACGCACTTCTGCCCAGGACTCTGTTTTCAAATAATCTGCCAAGAATCCAGTAGCAATTTAAAAGTAATAATTAGCAGCAGCTCTACTACTTTGTCTTCCATTTGCATGGCACCCTGTTATTTCCATCCTGTTTCCCTAACCAGAGTATCATTTGATAATCATTAAAACCTTTGGAGTGTGCAGGTTAATATTTATTGTCCTATTTTAAACATGAAGAAATGGACTTTGAGAGGTCAAATCATGGACTCGGGTTCATACAGCTAGAAAGAGGCAAAACTATCCCCGAAGCAAAGCTTAGATCTTATGGTTTTCCTACTGGGAACGAGAGGGGTGTGTTTGTGCATGTGCGTGCATGTATTAGTATGTGTCTATAATGGGCTTTGTCATTCCATAAAACTATTCGTTTTATTGATATCTCATCAGTTATTGTTGTGTGTCTTATGAATTAGGAGCTGCAGAGGCAAGACATATGTATACACACAAATACATTTTTCAGAAAGCAACAAAGGTGACTTTCATATAAGCAGTGATGCTGTCTGCCCTACAAGTTGAGGAAGCATTAGAATCACCTGGTGGGCTTGGTAAAGCATAAACTGCTGGACCCCATCCCCTGAGTTTTTTTTTTTTTTTTGCGGTACCGGGGATTGAACGCAGGGGCGTTCTTCCTCCGCGCTACACCCCCGGCCCTATTTTTTTATGCTTTATTTTGAAACCGGGTCTCACAAAGTTGTGGAGGGCCTCGCTAAGGAGAGAGAGAGAGAGAGGGAGAGAGAGAGAGAGAGAGAGAGAGAGAGAGCTGAGGCGGGCCGTGAACCCGGATCCTCCGGTCTCCGCCTCCCAAAGTACTGGGATTACAAGCGTGCGCCACCACGCCCGGCTCCTGAGTTTTTAATTCTTTAGGTCTGGGTTAGTCCTTTATTTATTTTTATTTTTATTTTTCACTTCATGGTAGTTATGTCTAGAAAAGCATAAAATGGATACATAATTAACAAATTAAATCTTGCATTTTAAAATATCAGTAGGTATTAGTTCTGAGAAAGATAATATATCTATTTTACATAGGGTGATCAAGATAAATCTCTTAGGGAAAATGATATAAATGAATTACACTTGAACTTGCATTTCTTCAGGTTCCAGGTGTTGCTGTTGCTGCTGGCAGTTAGCGGGTCATACTCTGAGAAACACTAAGTTCAGGAATCATTAGATGCAGCGACCCTCAGAATATATTTTGTTTTCTAGGTTATAATTCGCCATATATGCATATGGAAAAGGAAGAGAATGTGGTTGACTTCATTGGTTTATTTTTTTTCTTATTAATTCCTATGAAAACATGTCATATTATTTGTGAACTATCAATGAACTTGAGGAGCTTGACAAATGCATCCTACGGCATAGTATTCATTCCCCCATTCTGTTTGTTATAGCCGTCTCTTCTACCTACATACTGGTACATTTTAGGATACTCAGCACAAATTTAGGACTGTAGAGAAAGTAGAGACTTGCTAGATATGAAAATGAAAGATAGTTCCGTTTTACTCTAGCTATAGACCTCTTCAGTGAGGCAACTTAACATAATTTATAGGGATATTCATTTGGAAAATAATTATGGAACAATTAGCTGAGTACCCTTCACTGTTCTAACTAATGGGATGCAGTGGTACTCAAGAGAAAAAGGGATTTGTTTTTGGTTTTCAGTTTATTTCTTCATGATATTTGTGCCTAGAAAGGCATAAATGGAAAAATAAATAATTAACAAATTGGAAAACATTTTAAAATATCACTAGATATTAGTTCTGAGAAAAATAATGGAGCTATTTTACATAGGGTAATCAAGATAAATCTTTTAGAAAAGATGGCATAATTAATTACACTTCAAGGGATTCTGAGTGAAATCAGTAGTTCACTATGAAAGGTTGTGGGAGAATTTTTTTCCAGGCAAAATCAACAGTGTTTCTAAAGACTCTAATATAATCCAAGCATGTTTAATTATGAACAAGAAGGGTAGTATGTCTGGAATGGATTGATTAAAGAGGAAACTGGCAGAAGATGCAGTTAGAGGTGTAGATAAGGGCGGGATAAATTGGGACCTTGTAGCCTCCTTGAGGACTTTGCATTTTATGGTTAATGTGTTGGGAATCATAGATTTGGAGAAGATCACAAGGAAATCAGCTAGGATTTAAGGAAGATGATGGTAGCTTGGCATCTAAGCTTTTATAACTAGAAGTAGAAAGAATGACTTTGGATTTATTTTGAAGATAGACCTGATGGAGCCTACTAATAGAAGGGATGTTTGTTGTTAGATAGAGAGAGAAATTGCCATGCTTTGAAGTATTCAAAGATGTATTTGGTTTAAAATTAATATATTCAATTTGAAATTGACTAAGTCATTTGATAGTTGTAATAACCCTGTGAATATTGTAGGTAAGAAAGTATTATCTTTAGCTAGGTATGGTGGGGAATGCCTGTCTTGAAAAACCTATGCCTAATTTCACAAAGAGAAGATGGATTTTTATTCTTAGAAGACTTCAAAGCCCAGTGGTATATTTATTTCTCCTTTCTAAAGACATGTCTTTCATTTAAAAATAGAGCAAAATTAAAGAAAGTAAATAGTGTATGTTGTCACATATTTGGTAGGTGGAATTGGGAATTTGAGGACAAAAGAGAAGATATAAAATAAGTTAGTTAGGAATAGAGAGAGAATTGGCTAAGGATATATAGTAGGATACCAGCAAGTGCTGAGCATCCTTGTAAGGTTTGGGGTCAAGATTTTAACTCAACACTAGTCAACACAGTTCTTCATTTTTCTGCAGACACATTCAACAGTTTGGCTGTGAGCTTAAAGCAAGGCAACTGGAGTTGATTACATATAGATTCATGTGTTGATTCTGCCATGTACAGATGTCCTGCTTTGAACAATCTCCCCTCTTTGTTTCTGTTTTCTCAATTGCAAAAGGGGCCAACAAAAGCATCTACATTTCAGGATCATTGAGAAAACCTTTTATGTATATGAAGTCTAGGCTTATACTAAGCATTCAATATTAGCTGTTATTATGACAATGACTGCTACTACTTAGCAGGAGGGAACCCATAGAATAGTGCTTGGCACCTTCTATATTACAGCTATCTGCTTTATAAATAACAGCAAATCCTGAGATTGTATTTTTCATATTTTTAGAAATGTCATTATTTTAATTTTCCAGGACAAAATTATGATAGCTTAAATAATAATGATTACTGAATGTTGGAAATTGTAAATAGGAAATCTGATGTATCATAATAGCAGGGAAAACCTGCATATTTTTACAACTAGATTTGTAATACAGACACCAGTGAAAAGAGTATAATAGAAAAATATCAAATTTTCTGCCCTGAAAAACCTATACCTAGCCAGGTGTGGTGGCACATGACTGTTTTCCAGTATTTGGGAGGTTGAATGAGGAGGATTGCAGGTTTGAGGCCAGCTTCAGCAACTTAGTGAGACCCTGTTTCCAAATAAAAAATACAAAGGGGCCAGGCATGGTGGCGCACACTTGTAATCCCAGTACTTTGGGAGGTGGAGACCGGAGGATCCGGGTTCGCGGCCAGCCTCAGCTCTCTCTCTCTCTCTCTCCCTGTCTCTCTCTCTCTCTCTCTCTCTCTCTCCTTAGTGAGGCCCTCTGCAACTTCGTGAGACCCGGTT
>PVJS01023459.1:0-29578 GCA_004027185.1 Glis glis | reverse complement strand
TTTTTTTTTTTGCGGTACCGGGGATTGAACGCAGGGGCGTTCTACCTCCGCGCTACGCCCCCCGGCCCTATTTTTTATACTTTATTTTGAAACCGGGTCTCATGAAGTTGCAGAGGGCCTCACTAAGGAGAGAGAGAGAGAGAGAGAGAGAGAGAGAGCTGAGGCTGGCCGCGAACCCGGATCCTCCGGTCTCCGCCTCCCAAAGTACTGGGATTACAAGCGTGCGCCACCACACCCGGCTTGGTTTTATACTTTATTTTGAAACCGGGTCTCACGAAGTTGCGGAGGGCCTCACTAGGTTGAGAGACAAACTGTTTACTGTCTATGATTACCTAGCAAGCTGCATTTTAGCAGAATCAGGGTTTGTAACTTTGGGTTACTATATTTGACACCCTATATATCTGTGACCATGGATGTATATTTATCATAAAAAGCTTATAAAATTAAAGATGTATGGGTTTTATATACCTGCAAGGTAGCCGATGGGTTTTGAGTGATCTCTTTATGTAATGTGCATTGTATTTATACCTTAATTCTGTCATCCAATGTTTAGTATCATTCAAAAATCCATCATTAAGACCTGGTTTACATCTGTTTGCCTTGACTGAGTAAGTGTATTATTATTATATAAGAGAGATACAACTGTCTATCAGGTAATGAGTTTATTTCTGATTATTAATGCTGTTCTCTAAACTTATAAAAATGTAGAGCTATTCTTTGATTTTTTCCTATGCTGCTAACCTACATAGACTTATAGTTATCTTACTTTATTTATTTTACTTTATTTTATTTTTTGTGGTACTAAGGATTGAACCCAGGGGCATTCTACCTCTGAGCTAAACCCCCAGCCCTATTTTATTTTTTATTTTGAAACAGGGTTTCGCTAAGTTGTGGAGGGCCTCACAAAGTTGCTGAGGCTGGCGGTGAACCTGCGATCCTCTTGTCTCGGCCTCCCAAGTACTGGGATTACAAGCATGCACTACTATGCCCGGCATAGTTATCTTACAGAGACACAAATTCTAAATTTCATACCAATGGTTAAGTTAATATATGTTAAGTTATGTTATGTTAAGGTTAAGTTAATATATATGTTAACTTCTATGTAACTATAGTGTTAATTATTACTGGCTCCTTCATAAGTTAAATATATTCATGTTTCCTAAGTATCTTCTAAAATGCAACACTTAAGAAAACACTTTACCAATCTGATGTCCTCTAATCAGAATTGTTAATAGTAATATTTTTTAAGGTTTTTATATTAGTGTATTATATTTGTGAATTCCTAAATTGTATTTTTTTTTTTTTTGCGGTACCGGGGATTGAACCCAGGGGTGTTCTACCTCCGAGCTACACCCCTGGCCCTATTTTTTATACTTTATTTTGAAACTGGATCTCACGAAGTTGCGGAGGGCCTCACTAAGTAGCTGAGGCTGGCTGTGAATCCAGATCCTCCGGTCTCCGCCTCCCAAGTACTGGGATTATAAGTGTGCGCCACTATGCCCCGCTATCCTAAATTGTATTATGATCATCTTCAGGCAAAGATAATTGGAGGTGACAAAACACTTGGCATTCCAAATCATGCCACTGATTTAAAAAAAAATTGGGTAATTATATATGTGTGTATTTCATATGTAATTATATATGTATCTATATATAGTCAAATTTAAATGGGGAATGAAATATATTAAGAGTACATATTCCTTTTTCTATGACTGAGCTAGTCCAATGTAAAAAAAATTTGGGTCAATTTTCAGAGGACTCTGATCAATTTATAAATGGGTTTCAAAACCTGGCTATTATGTTTGCTCTAATGTGGATGGATCTTCATGTAATCCTTTCCACTGCTGCACTCCTGGAGAAAAGGCTCGTATACAGGAAGCAGCGAAAACATATGGTGATAAAATCTATGTCTGAGACCAAAGGTAGCCTACAGGTAAGAGGCTATCCCTGGTCAAAACCCTAATTGGAATTATCAAAGCAAAAGTGAGGACCTTAACAAATGGAATCATATGGTCACATGTTTAATTGAAGGAATGGCCCGCGTCTCCCCTGAACGTATATCCCCACCTTTCTTGAATTAAACCTTTGCCTTTTCTCTGACTGGCATGTGTTGAAATTCTTTTCATCATAGAGGCCAGGAACCCACAGAATATCGTGTCTTCCCCTGACACTTGGCAGGCTGAGACAGGAGGGTGACAGGTTCATGGCCAGCCTCAGCAACTTAGGCCCTCTGCCACTTAGTGAGACCCTGTTTAAAAAAAAAAATAGGGCTGGGGGTGTAGCTCAGAGGCAGAATGCTCCTGGGGTCAATCCCCAGTACCACCAAAAATAAAAAAGATAGTCAAAACATCATAATATATAGAGGGGAAAAATCATGCTCACACAATATAATACTATGAGCAAGGACCAGCAGAAAAACAGATAGTAGAATCCAATTCACAAATATTGAGATATTAAAATTACCAGGCACATAATATAAATATATTGAGTATATTTAAAAAATAAAATAGGGAATTTAAGTTTGAGTAAACATAGGTGTAGAGAGCAGAACAGTGGTTACTAGAGGTCAGGGAGAGTGAGTGAGTGGGACAGGGAGAGAGTGCAACAGATAGGAATCACAGCCTGCTAGGAGGAATGAACTCTGCTCTGTTACACAGAAGGGCGACTACAGGTAAGCTTAGGTGTGCTATTGCACAGTAGGGGGACTATACTTAACAATGACATACTGTGGATTTCAAAATAGATTGAAGAAAGGATTTTGAAATGATAAAGTTTTATGCCTTTGTATTCCAGGTGGAGGCCCCAGTGCTACAGTGTACAGAACATTTCTATCACTGCAGGATCCCCCTGTGGGCCTTTTGTAGCCTGGACCCCCTGGCAAGTCCCTCCTCACTCTAAACTCAGGCATCTACTACTGATCTGCCCTCCACTCCTCAAATGCTGTCACTTCAAAAATGTCACATGAGCAGATTGGTAGTATGCTACCTCCAGATGTCTGCCTTTTCAAATTCATTGTGATTCCCTGGACATCCACCTAGGGCGCAGCCATTGGACAGTTCCTTCCTTTTACTTCTGAGTGTGCTCTGGTGTGTGCACCACAGACTAACTGTTCTTTGTTTGTTGTGGGCCAAATTGTGTCCCTTCAATATTCCTGGTGCTAAAATTCTAACTCCCAGGACCTCAGAACAAGTGTATGTGGCAATGGGGCCTTCTAGGAAGTGATTAAAGTAAAATGAGGTCATTAGGGAACCTGATGTCCTCATAAGAAGATCAGACCACAGCAGATGACCATACGGACACAGGGAGGTGGCCACCATCTGCAAGCCAGGGGGAGAGGCCTCAGAGGTGTTAGAAATAAATTTCCATGCCGGGCGTGTTGGTGCACACTTGTAATCCCAGTACTTTGGGAGGCAGAGACCGGAGGATCCAGGTTCGCAGCCAGCCTCAGCCTCTCTCTCTCTCTCTCTCTCTCTCTCTCTGTCTCTCTCCCTGTCTCTCTCTCTCTCTCTCTCTACCTAGTGACGCCCTCCGCAACTTCGTGAGACCCGGTTTCAAAATAAAGTATAAAAAAATAGGGCCGGGGGTGTAGCGCGGAGGTAGAACGCCCCTGGGTTCAATCCCCGGTACCGCAAAAAAAAAAAAAAAATTTCCATAAGGGATCCTGCCACTAGTAAAGTCAGGTGTGCAAGAATGCTAAACCAGAAGCCTGCTGGGCCTTTTATTCCTAATGTGAAGCGTCTGTGCTATACTATTGGTGGGAGCATAGCTTCACAATTGTCACACCGTTGCCTGGAGGGGATGCCAGGGGAGGGTTAGGGTTGCAATTTCCAAGAAATGCTGACTTTACCGAAGAATGTGAGAGCATACAAAGTAACAAAATGGTGGTTTTACAAAATGGAGCTAATTATATTCTCACAATTCTCTCTTTTTTTATACATTACTATTCTTTTCTTCAAATTTTTGTTAGCATATGGTAACTGTTGCTCTGACAGTATCTAACAAGAAGAGATTATAAGGATCATCAACTTCAGCATCCTCAGCTAATTTTCCTGGGTCGTCCTACTGGTGGCAATAGTTGTTTAGCTATTCCCTTGATGGCATCTCAGGTATAGTTGACAAATCTCTGCTGGTTGTAATAGAAATAATCCACTGTGCACTTTAAAAACAAACAACACAGCATATAATTTAGGATATCAACTACTATTACCCTGTCCATTAATACTAATAATTTGCTTATTATGAGGGTTATCCATGACTATCTGTCTTTTGTTTTTACATATTTGGCAGAGCTGTTGTAAATCAAGCATCTTTTTTTTTTTTTTTTTGGTTCTAGTTTCCTGCTGGGTATTCATGACCAAATAGGTAGCCCTGTGTTGGGCAAACATAAATTTTTATAAAATTATTTTGCTGTTAAGGTCAGTCAAGGCTCCTCAGGGTTACTCTTAGGGACTTTATGAGGCCTTTTCTCTACCAGTTGTGCCATCTGCCAGATGGGTCATGGTCTTGCTGACCATTTGGCTTTCCTTGAAGCATAGGGGACATTTCCCTCTCTAATGACTCTCCTTTTGCAGAAGATATGCTGGTGGCTCCCAGTCTCTGGTGCCTCATGATCCCCCTATTTGGGAGGTCAGATGGCTTACCAGAGTTGCAGGGCCCTTAGAGAAGTCCCATCTCCTGGGTCCTATTTACCTTGGAGGACGACGGCCAAAATATTGGCTGTTCTTTTCTGAGTTATTTTATTTCCTGATTGTTCTCTAAGAGTCAGGTGTTGAACACCCAGAAAGTAAATTTAACTGGTCCTTTTAAGCTGTCTTGCAAGTGACATCTATCATCTCAAAACATTGTTTGGGTGTTGTACTTCTGTTGAACATTAACAGACAACAGTTATACAATTTTATAAGAATGACACAAAACAGAATTATCAGGAACAAAACAAATTCCATTTGTATCTTTGCATAAATAAGATACTTAGGAGACACAAATATATTTAACTTACAAAGAAGCCAATAATGATTAACGTCACAGTTGCATAGAAGTTAACACATAGGTTAACTTTTACTATTGGAGTGAAATTTAGAATCCATGGCTCAGTAAGATAACAATAACTACAAGTCTATGTAGGTTAACAGCACTGACAAGAAATCAAAGAATAACTGGACCTTTTATAAGTTTAGCAAACAGTATTTATAATCACCAATAGGCTTATCTGGTGAACTATTGTATCTCTCCTATGCAATGATAAAACACTTATTTAGTCAAAGGTTTAGAAACAATGCACACTGCATAAGAGATCACTTATTGGTTACCTTACATGTATATGAAACCTATATATATCTTTAACATTATAAACTTTTGTGAAATGTTTAGATAAACCTCAGATACATAGCATATTTAGCCCTCATATGTATACATATCTATTGTCACAGATACATAGAGTGTCAAATATACTATAATAACCCAACATAATAGTTATTTAATTATCAAGTAAATATCTATTTATTTAATAAATAGTTACTTATCTTTGTTAGGTAATTAGCTAGACATTAGCTTATGGGGTCAGCTGAGACAGACTGGAAGTTTACCTGCAGAGCCTTGTTCACTTTGACCCCCTCCCCTGTGGGAAAGGGGGGCAGAGAAACAACACAGGGTCACTAAGATGTGACATGAAAAGGGCAGTCAATCACCCAAATGTAATATGTGTAAAGAAGGTATCCAGAGGGTCTATAAGACCCGAAACAATAAGACCCAAGACTTGGAACACTCCATGTCTCTTTCCTTTCCCAGAAATGGAACACTCCAGAACCCATCTTTGGATTGTAACCCCAGTGCCCAGATACGTTTTCCCCTGGAGGGTGACCCTTTCCTGTCTCTTCACTGTCTTTTTTATATGGTGCCTTCATTTCTCTAAATAAACCTCCTGTATTCCCCATTTGTGCTTTCCGTTTGAATGTTTTCCAAGCAGATAAGCAAGGACTAAGGTTGTGCAAAATAATTTTAAGATCTCCCACCCTGTAACATCTTGAGTTATAAAGTGGTCATTTAACAGGCTGTAAAACACAGGAATTCAAATTCTGACTCTGCTAAGATGCAGTTTGCTAAGTAACCAAAGACCTAACAATTACAGTAAACATGAGATTATCTTGATAAAACATACAACCTTTCCTCTTAAACTAGTTCCTCATAAATGGTACTAAAAGCAGAAAACCTTATTGTTTTAAATATAAAGAATATAGGAAGTTATCTTAATAAAAATGCCAAACTCTTGTTCTCCTGGCTAGTTTTTGTAATTTTTTACCAAGAGTAGATTAATGTCTTTGGAATATATAGTTGCTTTAAACATCAAATCAATGCATTAAATGCGACTTAAAAAAAACTTTAAATAATAAGTTTTGTCCTTTACAAATTGTTATGAGCAATGGGGCCACAAGGTCCTAAGACCAATGAGTCATGGCACACACAATTTGTGTCCTTCCACAATGCCACAGGTTTATTCAATAGTCAAGGGTTATAGCATGCAGGAGCTTATCAGGAAATTGTCTAAGTAAAGTTAAGCTAAGTTCTAGGTTTGGCTTTTGCCAAAGCCAATAAGCAATGAATGAGCATCAAATGATACACTTCACACTAGCAAATCTAACAATTTAGGTCAAACAAGTATATTAAACAACATAGAGTTCCTTAAACTTAAGAGCACTTCAAATAATCAGCAAATAATACAATTCAAACAAGCAGGGAGTGGGGAATAACTAACCAAGTCTGGGAATGGAAGAGGAGCTTCAGGAGTTGGCCCAGACGCTGAGCTGTCAGTAGTCTCTGTTGCCCTGATCCTCAGTCAGCGAGAAGAGCAGGACCAGAGCAAGTTGCTAGATCTGAGTCATGGACATGGGCAGACTATCATGGTGTAAGCAAAGCTCAGTACACTGCTTGTAGGAAAGCCGGGGTCTTTTATAGGGCTTTCTGGTTTTTCCATTGTCTTTTGCAAGTTCATCCAGGCTTATTGAACCTGACAGACTCCTATCATCAGATCAAATTTATTGATGACGTAAGTCTATCAGAGGTGAGAAAGCATGTTATGATCCAAGTGTCCATTATGAATTGCAGCACAGAAGTGCTGATCTGAGCCCTCTGCTGAAGAGGTGAGACAGCATTTTATGCCTCATCAACTGCAGCACAGAAGTGCTGGTCTGGGCCCTATGCTGACGTATCCAGATAAGTTTCTGAAGCTATATGCTGGCATGTCTGGACAAGTTGTTTATGAGCTTTTGTCTGAACTATATGCTGGCATGTTAAAACAGATTGTTTATGAATTCCTAAAAATTGTTTTATATCCCATGCTCTATACATAAATCATCTGCAACCTCCTTAAACCCCCCTCATACCAATAAATATCTCCTTTATTATGTTTAAAATAATCCTTATAGAAATCTTCCAATTTAGACAAAATACTCCTTTTCAGTAAGATGAAATACTTTATGTTCTTTATAGCTGTTTCATCAGAACACAACTTAAAAATTCTTTAGCTTTTACCCAGGTGTGGTGGCGCATGCTTGTAATCCTAGTACTTGGGAGGCTGAGACTGGAGGATCACAGGTTCAAAGACAACTTCAGCAATTCAGTGAGTGAGGCTCTCAGCAACCTAGTGAGACCCTATTTCCAAATAAGAAATAAAAGCCGGGCGTGGTGGCACACGCTTGTAATCCCAGTACTTGGGAGGCGGAGACCGGAGGATCCGGGTTTGTGGCCAGCCTCAGTTACTTAGGCCTTCCGCAACTTCGTGAGACCCAGTTTAAAAATAAAGTATTAAAAAAAAATAGGGCCGGGGGTGTAGCTCGGAGGTAAAACGCCCCTGGGTTCAATCCCCAGTACCGCAAAAAAAAAAAAAAAAAAAGAAATAAAATCTGTCTGGGGATGTAGCTCAGAGGTAGAATGCCTCTGGGTTCAATTTCCATTACTACAAAAAACAATTCTTTAGCCTTTTATATATAATCACATATTAATTAGAGTTTAACTCTTAGTAATTTATGTTTAGTTAACATCCAAAAGAAGGTAATCTTAAACTGTTCCTTACATATATGAAAACACATGTGATAAACCCAAATATATTGTTTTTTGCTGATGTTAAGAGATGAACAGGGCAGGAAAAGAGACTGGATGGGGGAAAACCCAGCTATGGCCAAAGGCTGGTAACTTTACACTGCCACCTTAGAAACCAAGATGGGAAAATTACAACATGGCAGACTCAGAACATTTACACTAAACTACAGTAGGAACCCCAGACCGCCCTAAACCAGGAGGAAAGGTGGTCATGCCCTTTTCATGGCCGCTGGGCCTGCTTCCATTTTGACCATGGCTGAGCCCATGACTGAAGGGAAGGAATCTTTTTGTGTGTGTGTGTGTGGTACGGGGGATTGAACTCAAGGGCATTCTACCTCCGAGCTACGCCCCCAGCCCTATTTTACTCTTTATTTTGAAACAGGGTCTCACTAAGTTGCGGAGGGCCTCAGAAGTTACTGAGGCTGGCCATGAACCTGCGATCCTCCTGTCTCAGCCTCTCAAGTACTGGCATTATAAGTGTGCACCACCATGCCCGGCTTGCAGGGAAAGAATCTGAGAGCCATGGTTACAAACTGCCCAGGCCTCGTACCTTTTTTTGCAAAAAAGAAAAAAAAATATATATATTTTTTGCGGTACCAGGGATTGAACGCAGGGACGTTCTACCTCCGCGCTATGCCCCCAGCCCTATTTTTTATACTTTATTTTGAAACCGGGTCTCACGAAGTTGCGGAGGGCCTCACTAAGGAGAGAGAGAGAGAGAGAGAGAGAGAGAGATAGAGAGAGAGAGAGAGAGAGAGAGAGCTAGAGAGAGACAGGGAGAGAGCTGAGGCTGGCCGTGAACCCAGATCCTCCGGTCTTCACCTCCCAAAGTACTGGGATTACAAGCTTGCGCCACCACGCCTGGCTATGCAAAAATATTTAACTGCACTAATTGCAATCCTTTTTTTTGTTTCTAGTCAAAGCCATCTTCCTTCAGCAATCTTACTTTTTTATAGCACCATCACTCTTTTGGCCCCAGTTTTTATAATTTTATAATTTTTAATGATATCTTTGCCTTTTCCTTTACCAAACTTAGATAAACTTGTTTAAGATTTATAAGTCATTTAAAAGGTATTTGGATCCATTTTGTTGTTTTTAATTTGCGAGTGCTCATTTATCTATAATTTATTTGAAACAGATTTTAGGGGAGCCTCAAATTAAAAACTCATGAAATCAAAAGTAACTTGGCAAGGCAATTTATTTCTGTGCAGAAGGGTGTGTAGCCACTGTAAAACTGGTATAACCAGCCAGGCATGGTGGCGCACGCTTGTAATCCCAGTACTTTGGGAAGCGGAGACCGGAGGATCCGGGTTCGCGGCCAGCCTCAGCTCTCTCTCTCTCTCTCTCTCTCTCTCTCTCTCTCCCTGTCCCTCTCTCTCTCTCTACCTAGTGAGGCCCTCTGCAACTTCGTGAGACCCGGTTTCAAAATAAAGTATAAAAAAAAATAGGGCCAGGGGTGTAGCGCAGAGGTTTAACGCCCCTGGGTTCAATCCCCGGTACCACACACACACACACACACACACAAACCTGGTATAACCCACACACTGTGTAGGCAGTCCACACAGTCTTTTATCCTCTAAAACAAAGGCCACTGCATCACTCCCCTTTGGCTGGGGTATGGCTTCACAATCTAATCCAGTTGGCTAATTTCCAATGGGCAGAATTTTCAAAAGGGAGAAACCATTAATCAGTGCACCTGGAAGTGAAACATACAGACGTGTATAAAAGTTACAGAATGCATACCTAAGCTACAGTTACAAAATGGAAGTGTAAGGGGGGGGGTTGATTCTGACCCTGGAGACTAGCAGGTGGCCTGTTTCAAAGCTGATATTTTTTCCCTTACTCCTCTCTGCTCTCCCCCTCTCCTTCCTTCCTTAACAAGTAACAGGCTCTTATCAGTTTACTGACCAAAGGAGTGAAGACCAAGCACCTGGCACCTGTGAATATGATAAAAAAACTAACTCAAGGATGACTTAGGCATGAATTGTGTCTCTTCTGAAAAGCCCACTTGACCCCAAAGAGCTAACTCTTAAAATGGACTTGATTCCTTTGGGGGAAATCCAGGGTTTGATTTTGAACTCTTAAGTTCAACTGGCTTCTCTGGTTTTCTAGCAAATCAATATATTTAATTTTTCTTTTTCCCAAAGGCTTGTCCCAATTATTTGATTTTGCAAATTCTGGCAGGTACTGGAATTTGGTTGCAAAACCACCATTTTGTAACCTTGTATAAGTCCCTGTTTCTTTGTGAGTTCCATTTCCTGAAAACTGTAAATACCAACCCCTCCCCTGGTATTCCATTCTAGACAAATTAGTGAACTGTTTTAAGACAGTGAAACTACGTTCCCACCAATAGGAGTATAGTGCAGAAGTCTGAATTAGGGATACAAACTGGGTGGACTTCCCGTTCAGTGTGCTTGCTTATCTGGCTCTTGTTAGTAAGCACACCCCTTTTTCAAACAGTAAAATTGCTTGCCAAGCCATTTTCAAACACATGTCTCTTCTTATAACACCATGAAAATTCATTTCTAACAAAATTGGGGGCTCGCCTGGGATGGAATCATCACTAAATTCACAAGCACAGAATGGATGACACTGAAAACCAGCTCTTTGCGGTTTGCAAACGTTTTCTCCCAGTCTGTTGCTCATCTTCTTGACCATTTCACATGTTTTTTGTTGTTGTTTCAGAGCAGAAGTTTTTACAATTTTGATGAGATCCAATTATCAATGTTTTCTTTCATGGATCATATGGTAGATGTCTGGTCTAAAACTTTTGCCTCATTCTGGAATCTGAAGATTTTTCTCCTATTATTTTTCTCTAAATATTTTAGTTTTAGGTTGTATATTAATAATCAGAGAGAGACCCCAAAGAATAATATTTGTTGGGAATAGCATAGTATTACAAGGGGAGCATATGTGCCTTAGTAAATGATGAGCATTTTCTTTTCTTTTTTTCTTTTTTGGTACCAGGGATTGAACCCAGGGGCACTCTACCACTGAGATATACTCCCCATATCCCCCCCTTTTTTGTTTGTTTGTTTGTTTGTTTGTTTGTGGTACTGGTGATTGAACCCAGGGGCATTCTACCTCTGAGCTACACCCCCAGCCCCATTTTTTATTCTTTCTTTTGAAACAGGGTCTCACTAAGTTGCAGAGGGCCTACGTAGCTGAGGCTGGCCACGAACCTGCAATCCTCCTGTCTCAGCCTCCCAAGTACTGGGATTACAAGCCTGTGCCACCATGCCTGGCTTCCCCCCCTTTTTTTTGAAACAGGGTCTCACTAAGTTGCTGAGGGTGGCCTCAAACCTGTGATCATCCTGTCTCAGCCTCCTAAATACTGGGATTACAGGTGTAAGCCACCATGTTGAGCTGCTATAGGCGTTTTCATATTGTGGAGGCAAAAAGAATTTCTTACTGCCAAAATGAGAAGGAACACTTAGATATTTTGAGACAATAATCTTTGGCCACAAGGACCAGTAACAAGGGTGTCAACCCAAGTGTCTACAGAAGGATGTTTTGGCATGTCTGCAGGGGCCTCTATGCCCAGCTGTGGTTCTTGCAGAGTCTTGTGACAGTTGCTACCAAGCAGTCATGTGTGCAATCCCTTTCTTCATAACTGCCCAGCTTTATTTATTTTATTAGGGTTGACACAAGTGACTCCATTAGTATTAACACATAGTAATAGGCATGGTGCTGTCACCAACCAAATTCTTCAGATAGCATCTTGGCTCTTGGCTCCTTGCTTATCAATGCGAATTTTGGAGTCAGACTTTTGTGTGTCTGACTGTAGGGATTGAACCCAGGGGTGTTCTACCTCTGAGCTACACCCCTAGCCCTTGTTATTTTTTGTTTCAAAACAGGTTCTCCCTAGGTTGCTGAGAATCTTGCTATGCTGCTGAGGCTATCCTCAAATCTGCAATCCTGCTGTCTGAGCCTCCCAAGTACTGGAATTATAGGCCTGGGCCACCACACCTGTCTGCAATCACATTTTGATTAGCATTGCATTCAATTGTAGATCAAATTTGAGAGAACTGACATCTTTATGTTATTGAGTTTTTTATTTCCCTTCAAAACATCAACATCGTATGTAGTCCCCCTCGCTTTGCCTTTACAACCTCCTCCTGCTTCAACCTCCTTGAGTATGCTCACACATCACTAGGGTACGCGAAGTTCCCTTGCAATGCTCTGCTATTCCCAGATAAGCTTGTTAAGCTTTAGAGCATCTCTCTGATTGTTATGTAGGTTGACACTGGTTAGAAAGTGGAGACTCTTGCTTGTGTGGACAACTTTCTCTTTACAGTGTCTTCAGTTGGCCCTGTCTGCCTGGCCCTTACCATGGAAGAGCTAGCTAGTGTGGCTCACACACAGGTCCTGGGCAGCTTTGTGGTGTGCTCTACAAATGACTTTTCTAGGGCATCTCCCAGCATAGCTGTGGGACAAGAAGATGAGGATGGGGTGTTGAATGAGTTGGTATCCAGACCCCGTGGCCAAGAGAACATAAGTTAGCTCTTTAAGTTCCTCAGATCAGAGATGCAGGGACTGTTCTGAGTCACCTTGTGGCAGTCATGGAGTGAGAAGGGTCACTTTCTAACCATGATGAAATGGGAAGATTGCCAAATTAAGTCATCCAGTTAATTGTGGCCCTTAATTTCTATGCTAGGAATTTGTGTGATCCTAATCTTAGCGTTTCCAAGCAGAGACGGCAGCTGTTTGGGGCAGGAGGTGGCACTCCATTCTGTGGTGACTTCCTGGCCCCATGGACTCTAATTTTAAATTATGACAGGGAGAGGGTGGGCTCCCAACCGTGCTGTTGATGCCGATGATTTATCTTCCTTGGACGTGTCAGAAAGATGTTCTACAAGCTTTGTCAGAACCATGGCAAATACTTTGGGCCAAAGAATTTGTTCTCAGTTGTTTTAGTGGATGTGGGATAGATTATTAAAAATCCTTGCATTTGCTTCAAGTTGTTTAAATTCTTATACAAAACTTGCCTCATGAAACACTATCAAAGCATGTGGTCACTTTAGGATTTTTCACCTGAATGAGTGAGCACTACTGAATTCCTCTTAACACTTTGAGAAAAACCATTCGAAGACCCACAAGAGAGTCTTTAGAATTCAACCAAAAACATCGGAATCCCTACCAGCAGGCTGTTTAAAGCATCCCTCAGGATTCAAAATCAGTTTTAGTAATTGTTACTAATTTGAATAATATTGACAATTTTAAGTAGGTGGCAGTCATTTTAATGTTTGGACTTAGCATTTTTAAAGATTCTTTCTTGGTTGCTGTTTTGGTGAAAGAGAACGACTTACCCTAGGAGTGAGTGCCTTCCTACCTGTGCCCATGTGGTGCTCACAGTTTCAGTGAGGAAGAGATATGTAGTTATAGGCACCAAGGTAGAGGAACTCTAGATTACCAAACTCATTAATTTTGTTTTGGACAAGAAAAACCCATTATTTTTATTTTTATTTTGAATTAATCATTATTAACTATACAAATTTATGGAGTGCGGTGTGAAAATTCAATTCAGTTCGTGTATACAGTGTGCAGCGATCAAGTTGGGGTGGTTAACATTTCCACAGTCCCCTTGCTCACTGTCTTCTGGCATCATTGTGTCTGATGAAAAATTAGCTGTTGATCTAGTCAGGTTTCCCTTGAATGTGTTGAGCTGTTTTCCTCCATTTTTGTTTTTTTTGGGGTGCTGGGAATTGAACCCAGAGGCATTCTACTTCTGAGCTACATCCCCAGACCGATTTTATTTCTTATTTGGAAACAGGGTTTCACTAGGTTGCTGAGAGCCTCACTAAATTGCTGAGGCTGTCCTTGAACCTGTGATCCTCCTGTCTCAGCCTTCCAAGTACTAGGATTACAAGCGTGTGCCACCATGCCTGGCTCTTTTTTTGTGTCTGTGCTACTGGGGATTGAACCTAGGGGAATTCTATCTTTAAGCTACATCCCCAGCCCTTTTTATATTTTATTTTGAAGAAGGGTCTTGCTAGGTTGCTGAGAGTCTTGCTACATTGCTGACACTGTCCTTGAACCTGTGATCCGCCTATCTCAGCCTCCCAAGTACTGGGATTACAGGTGTGTGCCACCATGCCTGGCTTGTTTTCTTCCTTTATGTTGATGTGCTTACCAGTGTCCCACATTCTTCTAAGGCTACGTTCATTTTCTTTTCTTTTTTGGTACTGAGGATTGAATCCAGGGGAGTTCAATGCTATACCTCCATGCTACACCTCCTCCACCTCTTTATTTTTTATTTTGAAACAGGGTCACTAAATTGCTGAACCTGGCCTCAAACCTGCAATCCTCCTGTCTCATCCTCTCAAGTACTGGGATTACAGGCATACACCACCATGCCTGGCTGCCATATATTTTAGATCATTTCTAGATGACGTAGATGACCTAACACAATGTAAATGCTATGTAACGAGTTGTTCTACTGTATTGTTGTGGAATAATGACAAAAAGGTCTGCACATGGTTAGTACAGACACAATATTTTTTTATTACTTTTGATTTGAGATTGACTGCATCCAAGACTGTAGATCCCACAGATGCGAAGGGTGGACTGCACATGCACGGTGGAATACCATTCAGCCTTTAAAGAGGGAATTCCTGTCATTAGCCACTACTTGGATAGACCCGGAGGACATTATGCTCAGTGAAATAAGATAGGCACAAGAAGACACATACTGCATGCTCCACTCATGTGGAATCAAAGCAAGTTGAGCTCACAGAGCGCAGACTTAGAACGGTGGGTATGAGGGCCGAGGGTGGGTGGAAATGGGGGATGTTCATGGACTGGAATGCATTTTGGTTTTCTATCTGCATTATCCTGATGGAAAGTGTTGGTGTGGGGGTCCCTGCCAGGGTAGGAAGACAGTCAGGACTTGGAACAGATGGAAGCACAATTCAACACAGAAAGAGAGGGGACCAAGTGCCCGTGCAGACAGGAGGAGAACAGGACATCACAAAGTCCCACAGCCAGGTTCAAAAGGGGCAACTGCAGCTTTCAAATGGGGTTAGAGTGGGTGAAGACTGGAAGCAGTATGGAAACCAGGCATATAGAAGGGGGGAATCCAATGAGAGGCTGCAGAAAAAGGAGGATGGAGGAGGCTGGCTGAGGAGGAGGAGGAGTCTTACACAGAGGAGCAGAGGGGGAGGAGGCTGAGATGTGAAGGAGGAGGAGTCTCACGCAGAGGAACACAGATGAGGAGGAGGCTGGGATGGAGGAGGAGGAATACAGAGAGGTACAGAGAGGGAGGCTTGGCTGTGGAAGAGGAGTCCTCGCACAGCTGAAATGTGTAAATGGTTGACTTAGTGGTCATGAGCAGAGGGGCCATGGTTCCTTTATCCTCAGTCATCCTGCCCCTGCTCTCTTAGTGAGGGGCCTTTCCAGCCTCCTTCTGCAGTGTGGCTGGGGTCTGGTGCCTCTCTCCCTTCTCCTGCCCTTTTGTTCTACCGGTCAGGAAATGCTCTTTCTTGTGGCACCCTCTTCTGATGGCGGTGGATTCAGGTCCCAACCCTGCTGCCCTGGGCATTAGCAGCAGGTGCTGAAGTCCCTGGTCCCCACGGACTTTTCAGCCTTGTCATTGAGCTTGTGTCTACTTAAATTATACACCAGATGTCACCGCTCCAAGAAGTGCCAGCTCCTCACAGAGCACACCAGTGAGAATAGTATTAAAAGGGACAGATTTGACATTTGCTGTTTCTAAGTAAATTGTCTCTCCCTCCCTGCTCTGTGCCCTGCTGACCAGACACTGAGTCAGTGAATGATGTCCAGTAGAAGGATCCAGCAAGGACTAGGGTGGGAGTCTGGAGGTCTCTGATGGTGTGACCCAAGGCACTCTATGCAAGCCACAGCCTTCCAAAGCTTAATGGGACAAATATCTTTTCTAAGAACTGTGTTGCAAACATCACATAGGAGTTCATCAACATGTACACTTATATTTTTATATAGCAGTTAAAATAATAGTTTAAGTGAAAACAATAGGAATTTTGTTGCTGGGAAATAAGGAACAGAAGGAGGGGAGCCTATAAATTCAGAGGGCTGCAGGGCTGTGCTGTGGATGCTTGGGAGACAGTCCGTGAGGATGGCCAGGAGCCCAGGGCTGCTTCCAGGATTGCCATGGTTGGCTTTTGTTAGGACCTGTAAGCAGCTGGGAGCAGGGACGGCCTTCCCTGGGAAGGAGTGGGCATGCTCACATGCTTATCTCCTCACAGGCAGGTGCCCACATATATCCACGGGCACACATGTACAAAGCCGCCCATGCACACACATGCATACTCTACATACAGCCACACATGCATGCATTAACACACACACACATTCATGCAGAGTACACACATATGCAAATGTGCATGCTCCCATGAACACACATGTATGCAGCCACACCCATGCGTCACACATGCACATACCTGTGCACGCCCACTCTAGGCACCAGCTATGGCTCCTGGGCCGACATCTTCCACTTCTTTTCTTTCTTAGTGGGGTTACACACTGAATACTTGCATCCCCTCAAATCCACACATTGAAACCCTCCCCTCCAGGTGATGGTGTTAGGAGGTAGGACCTTCGGGAGGTGACTGCGTCATGAGCTGGAGCCTCATGAATAGGATTAGTGCCCTTATGAAAGGGACCCCAGAGAGCTCTCTTGCCCTCTCTCTGCCACCTAAGGACACAAGATGTTGGCTGTCTGCAACTTGGAACTTGGTCCTCACAGAGGCTGAGGTGCTGGTGAGGAGATGGAGCCCTAGCCCTGGCTCAGGCATGTGGATGAGCCTGGGGGTATGCTGCAGTCCCCAGCCCTACTCTTGGTGGTTGCCATCTTCCCTTCCTCCACCCCAGCCCCAGGGGCTCCACTCAGGAGTGTTCCTCCAGCAGTCCGAGCCATCCTCTCAGCTCCAGACCATTACCTGGCTGACCCCTTCTCTGCTCCCATGAGCTGGGGGACAGCTCAAGGACAACCTGAAGAATGCCTACTTGGCGTTCCTCCCTGGATCCCCATGTTCTCAGATGGGGCCTGCTGGGAGAGCCCTGCCATCTACTTTAGACCTGGGTCTCCAAGGGTGGGGTCCTGGCCCCTCCCTGGGAAAGACCCCAGGACTCCCACCAGGTGGCCTCTCTTGCTCCTGATGGATTCCCTGCCTCCAGGTAAAGCTCATCTTCTCCCTGGGTGGGTATGCACCATGTCCTGTCCACATTTGTCCTGAGGTTGGGGGAGGATGGTGGGCAGACCCTCCTGGGGTGGGAAGCAATGTATGCTGCCAAGCACCCACCCCTCAGCTCTGGACAGGCGGGGTTCTCCTGGGACCTCCACTCGAATTTAAAGATGCCGGGGGTTGGACATGGTTGCATACATCTGTAATCCCAGTATTTTGGGAGGCTGAGACAGGAGAATTGCAGGTTCAAGACCAGCCCTCAGCAACTTAGTGAGACTCTCAGAAATCTAGTGAGACCCTGTTTCAAAACAAAACAAAAAAAAGGGCTGGGGATGTAACTAAGAAGTAGAATGCCCCTGGGTTCAATCCCCAGTAAAACACACACGCTCACGCGCGCGTGCCAGAGACTCAGCCAGGATGAGCATGACAGGGAGGGATCAGGGTGGGCTAGGTCACAGGTGTGGCCTGGCAGAGCAGGTATGACCCAAAGACCTGTGTATGGCTCCTGGCTGTCCCTTTCATTGCCAGGCCTCAGGGGGGTCAGGTGTAAGCAACCCAGGTGGCCCTGGTCTCTGGGGTGATATGTGTCCCCTGGGATGAGCCTGGGTCACTCGGGGAGGTCTTGCCCTACCAGGTCCCCTGGGGATAGACCTGAGTTTCCTTGAAGGTGGTTCTGGGTCCCTTGTGATGGCCCTGGGTCCCCATGGGGGTGGTCCTGGGTCCCTGGAGGTGGTTTATGTCTCCTTGGGGTGGTCCTGGGTCACTCGAGGAGGTCCTGGATGGCCTCTGGGCCCCCTTGGGATGGACTTGAGTTTCCTTGAAGGTGGTTCTGTGTCACCCTTAAGCGGCCCTAGGTTGCTCCTGGGATGGTCCTGGGTCACTTGGGGAGGTCCTGGGTGGCCCCTGTGCCTCCTTGGAATGGGTCTGAGTTTCCTTGGAGGTGGTTCTGGAGGCCAGGCATGGTGGCGCACGCTTGTAATCCCAGTACTTTGGGAGGCGGAGACCAGAGGATCCGGGGTCGCGGCCAGCCTCAGCTCGCTCTCTCTCTCTCTCTCTCCCTGTCTCTCTCTCTCTCTCTCTCTCTACCTAGTGAGGCCCTCCGCAACTTCGTGAGACCCGGTTTCAAAATAAAGTATAAAAAATAGGGCCGGGGGTGTAGCGCGGAGGTAGAACACTCCTGGGTTCGATCCCCGGTACCACACACACAAAAAAAAGGTGGTTCTGGGTCACTGTGGGAGGTCTTGGGTGGTCCCTGGTCCCCTGTGTGGTCAGTGCTAGGTCTTCCCCTCGCTTGACCACCTGGCGGTTGGCCTGGTACCCTAGGTGCCTTACCCCACTGGACTCCAGTGCTGGTCTGAGGAAGGGCTGTGTCAGCCCCTAGGCCCACATCACTGATGGGAACACAGGGTCCCAGGCGTCTTCCTGCCCCTGGCCGTGTCCCTGACCATCTGCCCTTTGCCTCTCTGGGGCCGAGGGTGAAACTGAATCCCGGACAGTGACACCAGGGCTATTTTGGAGCTGGGCTGGGCGGCCTGGCAGTGGTGGGGGTGGTGTGGGGCGGGCCTAGCCTCTCCAGCTCACAGCGTTTGCCTGTCCTTTTGTCCCCATCCAGTCTGAGGAACGGCTGGAGTGTGGGCTGCTGGGTGGGAACCACATCGTTCCTGGGCCCTAGGAAGGAGGCAAGACCCAGCAGCCCTGATCCACCACCTGTGCCCCAGCCTGGGCGCTGCCCCAAGCCCCCACAGAGACAGGTGAGGAGCAGACAGCTGTGGTACGGGGGGCATCCTAGGCTCCTGGAGGGAGGCTGGGCTGAAGGTCATGGTTCTGCAGAACTGTGGGACCTTGGGGGTCCAGCGGGCTATGTCTCCTCTTTGAGGAGGGAGAGGTGGATTCCAACTCCGCTCTCTTATAACCCAGGACTGATCCCTCAGGTGGGGAAGGGGCAGCAGGCAGCCTGTCTGGTGGGGGCCTAGGAGGGTTGGGGCCACACTATGCACCCACCTCCTCTCCAGGTTGCCCCCCACTTTAAGAGCTGCCTGGGGGTCTGACTGGCCCTGCCCCCACCTCTACAGAGATAGATGCCTGCTGACAGCTGGGGCTATTTTGGGCCCATTGGCTCACTGGAGGGGACAGCCAGAGGGGCACTGATACTTGATTCCAGGAAAGAATTTCCCCTGGAGTGGGGGAAGCCGGCAGGCCCAGGGGTCTAAGGTGAGGTGCAGGCTCAGGAGCTGCCCTTGGAAATGCATTCTGGAAGGGCATGGGGGCCTCAGGAGGCTGTGGATTCCAGCCAAGTGTGAGGGGGAGGCGGAGGGCCAGTGAGGCGGGGCTCTGGGGAAGGAGACCCAGGTTCTCCTGCCAGGGCCCGTGAGCCACCTCCCACTCTGGGCTTATCCAGAAAAACAGCCTGGGCCTGCAAGGAGAAGAGTGGCAAAGTCCTGTAACATTTAGGGTGGAGGGGCTGCTTGGATGGGCGGGGGGTGGGTGGGTGGGTGAGGAAGGAGGCTGGTCATGGGCCCGCGCAGGGATACATGGGTGTGACCAGGGTAGGAGAGGGTCCCAAGACTCCCGTAGGACCGGAGAAGGTCTCGAAAGGGCTGAGGAACCTAAGCGTGGCTTTTAAGGAGCTACCTTCCCAGGCAGACATCTGAGGGAGAAAAAAACCTTTCCAGGAGGCTGGGGACTGTGGTCCCTGCCTCAGTTTACCCCTGCTGAGGAGGTTTCTGCTGTACCCACAAGGAAGCACATTTGGCATCCATCAGTCCAAACCAGGCAAGGGGAGGAGGAGGCCTCTGTGCTGTCCCCGTCCCCAGTGGGATTTCCTTGGAGCCTCAGAGGTGACCTCAGTTTCCTCATCTGTAATACGGTACCTGGCAAGGAGAGCAGCTCCCTGCTCACCAGTGGGGATGCCTGCTTGGCAGGGTGGCCGAGGTGCTCCAAGGCCGGGACATATAGATGAGCCCCCTTGATCTGCTGTGTGAACAGAACCCAGGGCAGAACCTGGGTGAACCACCGCCTGCACCATATTTTGGGGGGAAATGCAGGTTTTGAGTAGGTAGCAGGGCATGGCACCATCCCTGGCACCTGAAAGGACTCTGGGGTGGCTCCCTACACTTGCTTAACCCTAACCCTGAGCACCTGCCAGGGCTGTGCCCAGCTCCCCTTAAACATGCGTGGTGCAAGGCTGCTCACAGGCTTGTGCGTGTATTCCTGGCTGGGCCATCTCAGGCTCTGGGTGTTGCGTGTGTATGTATGTGTGTGTGGTGGTGGTGGTGGTGGGGTGTTGAGGCAGAAGGATCCCCATGCTGCTTTGGGGAAACCTGTAGACTGACCATATAATTTCAGGGAGTGCTTGTAAGACCTGGAGCTTAGGGACCCTAGATAGCTGATGTCAAAGTAGCCCTTCCAAGAAATGGGTGCTGAAAGTTGCCCCAGTAGGGTTAGTGGGTTCTGATTTGTGCTGCACGGTGCCCCCCACTGTTTGAGTCCTCCTGAGGCCAAGAGGGATGGGACCTGGCTATGAGTGTGTTGGGGGGCACCTGGGACCAGAGGTGCTGACTGCACAGTGAGTCAGCAAACGAGGCCCAGCAGCCCAGCCTGGGGCCAGGCTCAGCCTCCTGGAGGAGGATTAAGGGAGATTAGGTACCTGAATCACAGGACTGGCAGCTGGAGGGCCCAGTAGGAACATGGACCCAGCTCTTCCCACAGTGGGCAGCCTGGGACTGGAGGACCTGGCTGAGGAAGGCAGACACAGGGTGCCTTGCTGATGGCCTTTTTACAGTGGGTACTCAGGCCTGCCCACGGGTGGAAGGAATTGAAGCACACCAGACTGGCCCAGGGTGCCAGGTGGGGCCCACCATTCTTACGTAAGACCCAAGGCAGTCAGGCAGACACAGTGTCACTACACCCCACTTGCACTGGGGGCTGGCTGGGGTTCAGCCTCAGGTGGACAGAAGCCAGCATCACCTGGAGCCCTTGGCACCGACAGTGCCCAGAAAGACTGAGGCGGCCAAACCCTTCCCTACACGGTGCCTAGCTGGCAGGGCCACAGTTGAAAACTCTCACCGGCCCCGGTTAGCTAGGCCCTGCTGGTCTCAGCCTGGAGACCCTGGGCTCTTTCCAGCCCCAGCCTACCGGGATTCTCCAGCTGTCCTCAGCCACATTATTTACTATGCGCTGCCCCAGCTTCCCACCCTCCCTGCTCCCACCTGGGCCACGCCCTGCAAAGGGGGGAGGGTATGAATCAGGCAGGCAGGTGCTCAGAGGGAGGGTGCAGGGGCATGCAGAGCTGAGTGATCTGGGGGCACTTGTGTTGAGAGCAACTTGCTTGGCCAGGGGTTTCTTTCCTTCCTTGCTGGCTGATGAAGTATGTGCCCCCCCTTCCAGGGTTAAGGGGAAGTGCAAGACCCTACGGAAGAGGTGAGGCCCACTCTGGCACAAGGCAGCTGCAGGCAGGACAGTCTTCTTGGTGGAGGAGAGGGAGAGCTGAAGGTGGGGAAGAAGAGGGATAAAGGAAGTGGCACACTTGGAGGAGGCTCAGAGCAGAGCTGGCTGGTTAGAGGACCCCTTACCCCTAGAGACCAGCAAAAGGCAGTCCCCTGTTTGTGTCAGGGACACATAGCCAACTGGAGTTTTAGACCCCTGGCAGAGTGGCCCACGGTGCACTGGGAAGTCCGTTGATCCTGCTTGGGAAAGGGCCTCCTGGTTGCTGGAGTGCTGGGGATCTGGGTCTTGAGGGGATCTCCAGCTGGGGTGTGGGACTGGAGGGGGAGAGGGAGACCCTTCGCAATTAGAATAGTCTGTTTCAGGTGCCAGATCCCATAGACCCAGAAAGAGGCAAACCTGCACTCCTGGGCCATGGCGCCACCTGGTGATGATAGGGGGTGGCGGAGAGGAGGAGATTGGGGAGGGAGCGCCCAGTGTTAAGGTGTTAACCCGGGTTACTGCAGGCAGCACTGGATAAGGGAGGAGGCCCTGTGGGGCGCAGGCGAGGGGCTCGTTCCAATACCACTGTGACCTTCCTCCCACCCCTTCGCAGGTCCCCGCCTCCACCACCACCATGGATCACTCCTCCTTCAGCGGCGCGCCCCGCTTCCTAACCCGGCCCAAGGCTTTCATGGTATCTGTGGGCAAGGATGCCACGCTGAGCTGCCAGATCGTGGGCAACCCCACGCCGCATGTAAGCTGGGAGAAGGACCGCCAGCCGATAGAGGTGGGCGCGCGCTTCCGCCTGGCCCAGGACGGCGACATGTACCGCCTCACCATCCTGGACCTGGCGCTCGGCGACAGCGGGCAGTACGTGTGCCGCGCGCGCAACGCCATCGGCGAGGCCTTCGCAGCCGTGGGCCTGCAGGTGGACGCTGAGGCCGCGGGCGCCGAACAGGCGCCCCATTTTCTGCTGCGGCCCACGTCCATCCGTGTGCGGGAGGGCGCCGAGGCCACCTTCCGCTGCCGCGTGCGCGGCTCGCCACCACCGGCCGTGAGCTGGTCCAAGGACGGGAGGCGCCTGGGTGCGCCCGACACCCCCCGCGTGCGCGTGGAGGAGCTCGGAGAAGCGAGCGCGCTGCGTATCCGGGCAGCACGGCCGCGCGACGGTGGCACCTACGAGGTGCGCGCGGAGAACCCGCTGGGCGCCGCCAGCGCTGCCGCCTCGCTGGTGGTGGACTCCGACGCCGAGGCTGCCAGCCCACCCGGGGCCTCCACGTCCGCGCTCCTGGCGCACCTTCAGCAGCGCCGTGAGGCCATGCGCGCCGAGGGCGCCCCGGCTTCGCCACCCGGCGCCGGCACGCGCACCTGCACGGTGACCGAGGGCAAGCACGCGCGCCTCAGCTGCTACGTGATGGGCGAGCCCAAGCCGGAGACGGTGTGGAAGAAGGACGGGCAGCTCGTGACCGAAGGCAGGCGACACGTGGTGTACGAGGACGCGCAAGAGAACTTCGTGCTCAAGATCCTGTTCTGCAAGCAGTCGGACCGCGGCCTCTACACCTGCACTGCGTCCAACCTCGTGGGCCAGACCTACAGCTCTGTGCTGGTCGTCGTACGAGGTGAGCTTGAGAGTTCGGGTGCGCGGTTCCTGCGCGAAGTAGCTGCACGGTCCTCTTTACCCCCATCCTTTCGCCCCGGTGGGCAGCTGCTACCCTTCACCCGCGAATGTCGGATTGTGGAATCCGTAGTTGGAGACCAAGACGGCTCTTGCCTGTCACAGGTCTCAGACCCGCGGCCGGTCCTGTCATTGTAGGGACCCTTTTCTCACCACACCTGCCCCTCCCCCACGCCCCTGAGTTGCCCCTCCCAACTTTACCATTCTCTGACTCTGCCCATTTGGCACCCTGCCCTCCCGTTACCACGTTACCACGTTTCCCTCCCCAATACTCCATTTCCCCCCATCTCCTTACTCTCCTGCCCGACCCTGCTTCCTCCTGATTTCCCCTTGCCACCACAACCCCAACCCTGAACCCTCCCTACTCCTGTACCCCCACTTCCCACTTCTGTGCCCTTTGCCCTCCCGGGGTCCTCTACCTTGGCCCTCCCCGCCCTGCCTTCTCACCAGCTTGTCCCCCGCAGAGCCCACGGTGCCCTTCAAGAGGCGGTTGCAGGACCTGGAGGTGCGGGAGAAGGAGTCAGCCACATTCCAGTGTGAGGTGCCGCAGCCCACCACGGAAACCTCGTGGTTCAAAGAGGAGACTCGGCTGTGGGCGAGCGCCAAGTACAGCATTGAAGAGGAGGGCACCGAGCGCAGGCTGACTGTGCGCAACGTCTCTGCCGACGACGACGCGGTGTACATCTGCGAGACCACGGAGGGCAGCCGCACAGTGGCCGAGCTCTCCGTCCAAGGCAGGCTGGGGAGGGTGGAGGAGGGCAGGTGGTCCTCGGATGGGGTGGAGGGTAGGTGGTCCTCTGATGGGGCGCAGCCTGGCGCGACCTGTGGGGTGGAGGATGGAGTGGGCCTCAGCAGGGGGCCAGATGGAGTGGGCAAGAGTGAAGGGGGGAGTGGGCAGCCAGAAGGTGGGCAGGCACCTGGAAGGGGGTGGACTGGGGCACCAGGCTGGGGGTGGGGCCGAGTCAGAGGCGGGAGAATGGACTGGAGACAAACCCAAGTCAGGTAGGGGGAGGCGGGGTAGAGAGTAGGGAGAGGGGCTGACCAGCATGGGGGCTCTTCCCACCCTAGGGAACTTGACCCGAAAGCTGCCTCGGAAGACCGCAGTGCGCATTGGAGACACCGCCATCTTTTGGGTGGAGCTCTCGGTCCCAGAGGAGCCTGTTCGCTGGCTGTGGAATCAGAAGGAGGTGGTGGCTGGGGGTAGAGTGGCCATCAGTGCAGAAGGCACGTGCCACACACTGACCATCTTCCAGTGCACCTTGGAGGACATGGGCGAGGTGGCCTTTATGGCTGGAGACAGCCGGACGTCCACGCAGTTCTGCGTGTCAGGTAAGGGCCTGGGGAGTGGTCTGGGAAGTGGCATGCTTTCTCTGCCTCAGTCCTCTGGATGTGGCAACAGCAGCCCCCTGGTCCTTGATCAAGGCCATGGGCTGGCTCCAGCTTGCTGTGGGAGGATGGTGAAGGCTTCAACCATAGCCAGGGGCCCCCAGGCTCCTCCTCCCAAGTTGGGGGTCCTTTCTATTGCATCCAGACTAGTGGCTGCAGGTCTGGGGGGGGGTTGTGAGTCCACAGCCTCCCTGATGGCTGGTAGTCCATTCTTTTGGAGGGTTGGGGGTTTTTTGATCCCTTTTCTGGGTGACCCCAGACCCAAGGCGTTGGGGAGAGGGCTCCCAGTTGCTGACCTTGGCCCATTCTTCATTAGCCCCTAGGAGGCCGCCCCTGTACCCTCCTGCGGACCCTGTGGTGAAGGCCAGAACAGAGAGTTCCGTGACCCTTGGCTGGTCCCCACCACCCCAGGGTGACCGCCCCGTCACAATTGACGGCTACCTGGTGGAGAAAAGGCGTCTTGGTGCCTATGCCTGGAGCCGGTGCCATGAGGCTGAGTGGGTGGCCAGGACGGAGTTTACTGCCACTGGTGTGGCTGAGGAGGGGGACTTCCAGTTCAGGGTGTCAGCTATCAATAGCTTTGGCCAGAGTCCATACCTCGAGTTCCCAGGGACCGTCCACCTGGGTAAGTGGGGCCCGCTGCTCATGAGCACCACCTGGGGCTGCCTCCTGCCCCAAAGCAGAGCCCAGCTTCCAGAGAGGACTTGCAGAGCTTGTTTATGAGGATGGGGGATATTGGAGCTTCCTTAGAAGGAGAGGGGACACCAAGATAGGACTCGGGTCCACCAGACCCTGCCTGTCTCCAGCAGCCCCAGGGGACAGGGCTTCAGAGCTACCCCACTGCAGTGGGTTTGTGGGATCCTGGGTAGTGGGGGTGGCTCTAACTTGTTTGCTATCTGTCCTGAGCCTGACTTGTGCTCATGGTCACTGCCTGTGTGCTGGCCAGGCTTCCTGGACCAGGGGCCATTTGGGTCGAGCCTCTAGGGGAAGTGGGAAGGGATGGCAGAGACCCTGCACCTGGCCCTGGATCCCTCCTAATGCTGCCTGCCCTGCAGCCCCCCAGCTGGCCGTGAGGACGCCCCTGAAGGCAGTGGAGGCAGTGGAGGGCGGTGAGGTCACTTTCTCCGTTGACCTCACGGTGGCCTCTTCGGGTGAGTGGTTCCTGGACGGGGTGGCCCTGAAGGCCAGCAGTGTGTACGTGATCCGCTGTGACCGCACCCGGCACACACTCACCATCCGAGAAGTGCCTGCCAGCCTGCATGGGGCGCAGCTCAAGTTTGTGGCCAACGGCATTGAAAGCAGCATCCAGGTGCAGGTTCGAGGTAGGCCTCTAGTCCTGAGCCCTGTTTTCTCTGGGCTGGGGGTCAGGGTAGGGGTCCAGGGAGAACTGCTGCTGCTGCTCAGAAAACTAGCCTGTGGGCAGCTGGACGAAGCAGGACAGGGCAGTGGGGGACTTGAGGACACTCACCCCAAGCTGGTTGCTGTGGAAGACAGGGTGCGTGTGGACCAGGGGCACCAAGGACCCTCATCTCTCCACCTGCCTTCTCTCCCCTTCTTCCTCTCCTCTCCCTCACTCCTCCCCTCGTATTTTCTTATTCTCACTTTTTCCTGTTTGTTTCTTTTCTCTCTCTGCTCCCTCGCCTGGCTTTTCCTCCTGTCTGCCTTTTCTGGTGCGTTGTGTTCTACTTCTCTCTCCTTCTTCCTCTTTCTGTCCTTTCTTTTCTTTCTTATCTCTCTTTCCCTCTCCCCCTCTCCTATGCTCCATCCTTTTCTCCTGGGATCTCTCCTTTATCTCCTCCACACCATGTCTCTCTCTGTCTCTCTCATCTTCTCCATGGTTCATGTCCCCTTCTGTCACCCATCCACGGTCCCTCTGTCCATACCCCATTCTGCCATCCATCCCTGGCCCCCAGCAGCTTCGGGACTGACCACCCACAAGCCGCCGGCCATGGCTGCCAGGGAGGTGCTGGCCCGGCTGCATGAGGAGGCACAGTTGCTGGCCGAGCTGTCTGACCAGGCTGCGGCTGTAACGTGGCTGAAGGACGGCCGCGTGCTGCTCCCAGGACCCAAGTACGAGGTGCAGGCGTCAGCTGGACAGAGGGCACTGCTGGTGCATGATGTGGTGCAAGATGATGCTGGCCTCTATGAGTGCATCAGTCCTGGGACCCGCATTGCCTATCAGCTGTCTGTGCAAGGTGAGGGCAGGTGGGGGGATGGGCTGGGGTTCATGTCCTCCTTGGGCCCCCACTGTGGTGCTGGAATGCACTCTCTGTCCCTGAGCTCTAGGCAGGCTATGAGGGTTTCTGGGCAGTGGGGCAGCTATTTTATGACCCCACAGGGATGGTGGAGGGCAGGCTCAGCTCTGTAAAAGGAAGGACTTCCTAACAGTGGAAGGTCACTTGGATTGAAGGAGGTCCCTGTGGCTGGGACTCATCTAGCTGAGCTGGCCTCTTGCTAGTCTGTCTTATCTGGGTGAACATCAGTGTCCGGTGTGGTCCCTAAGCCTGGGCACCTAAGCCTGCTAGCCGCTGTGACCAAGTGCATACTTCCAGCCTCTGTGGCCCCTGATTGACCATCTACCATGCCTTGCAGGCCTCACACCTTTTCTGCACAAAGACTCGGTAGGCAGCTGTGTGGATGCTGTGGCTGGGGGCTCAGCACAGTTTGAGTGCGAGACTTCGGAGGCCCACTTCCGTGTGCGCTGGTACAAGGATGGCAAGGAGCTGGGCGGCTCCTGCCAGCGCTTCTCACAGGAGGACGTGGGGACATGGCATCGGCTGGCAGTGGCCTCGGTCACCCGACAGGACGAGGGCACCTACTCCTGCCGCGTGGGCAAGGACTCTGTGGACTTCCAGCTCCGGGTTTCCGGTGAGTGAGTTTGTGCGCATGTGCCCAGGCACTTGTAGGGTGGGGGGCAGGTCTCCCTGCAGCCAGCACAACACAAGTGGCCTCTGGACCCTTCTTTTTTTTTTTTTCAGGGAATGGTTGGGGGCAGATTCTTCTCTGTATGGGAAAATAAATAATGTGCCAAACTAACACTAGAAAATAAGATGATAAATAAATTTAGGAATGATGGATGTAAACTCGCTTTGGGAGAATATTTCCTCTCTGAGCAAGCATCTCCCTTATCCGTTTTTGTCTCATCTCTGCATCGAGGCTGTTTTACATCCTATTGTGTGTTTGTGGGCTGGGCTTAGGGCTGGGAACTTCATTAAATGTTGTTGTTGACATCTTTTTTTCCCCCTTTAAAACTGAGGGAACTGAGGCTGAGAGAAACCAAAAGGTATTTGAAGTATACTTGGCAGGTGGAGATTAGAGTCTAGGTGGGTCTGACTAAGGTCCTGCGAGGGCTCAGAGGTGATGGCTGGGACGTTGAAAGCAAACCCTACAGGTGATTCTCCAGGAGCATGGCTGCCTGGCCTCTGTGCAGTGGGTCATTGGTGCAACCCCCACCTCAGAGGGCTCACCTCAATCTGATATTGAGGGGCCTGGGGTACCCACACGGGGCCACCACAGGCCAGGTTCAGCCCACAGACCTGAGGATGGGGAGGCCCTGCGATACCAGGCACACACCAGAAAAATTGGCTGTTGCCTTCCAGAGACAAGCATGTGGGCGTCTTACACATAAAAATTTAAAAACCTGCATCAACAGAATCATTGATAACTTCCAAATCGAAAGGCTGGTTGGTTGTAAGCAAAACAGAAAGCTCAGTCGTGTCTGGTTTCTATTGATGGAGCAAATTGAGGAGACTTTGTGAACCAGAAATTCCTCTGTTTTGCAGAAAGTGTGGCCTGTAGATGGGAAGGCGTTTAGGGGACAAGGGAGAAAGCTCTCTGGGCTTGTCAGGGATGTCTTGGCGATCTCTGCAAGGCCTACTTGCCACTCTCTGGGGTGCACCAGGGGAGAGATAGAGCACCACACACACTTGTACATAGGGAGAGCCACAACTGAGAACTCAGGCCATGGAGGGTCCCCAAAGCTGGACCTGGGGTTGCCTAGGATCCAGACCCTCTTAACCAGGAAGCAAGACTTGGGAGCTTTACTTGGGGACTCTGACTATACACCCCTCCATGTCTGTCCCAAGAACCAACATCAGGGTTTGCTAAAGATCAGCCGGCACGCAGTGAGGTGAAGGCCGAGGTGGGGACAAGCACCACGCTGAGCTGTGAGGTGGCCCAGGCCCAGACAGAGGTGACATGGTACAAGGATGGGAAGAAGCTGAGCTCCAGCTCCAAGGTGCACGTGGAGGCCTCAGGCTGCAGGCGGAAGTTGGTGGTGCAGAAGGTGGGCAAGGAGGATGCAGGGGAGTACAGCTGTGAGGCCGCAGGCCAGAGGGTCACCTTCTGCCTGGATGTCACAGGTGGGTGCCAGTGTTGGGCTCAGTGGAGGAGAGGGGTCCTGAGCACTGAGAGTGAAACTCAAGGCATGTTTATCCATCTGAGTGCTTTGAGGCCCTGGTGTCCTTCTCCTTAGGCCTTAGCATCTGTGTCCCCAGCTCTGCTCAGAGACTCCCAGGCCTGTGTCACTGTGTCATAAGACCAGAGTAGGCCAATGGGTTGAGCTGGCCTTGGTGTGCACCCTGGTGATGCTGACTGGGGTAATGGGAGACTATGGCGAGAACCACAGGTGGGCCTGGGGTCTGACCCCTCTGTGAGGTGTTGAGAGTAGGGGGTTGGGATGTGACTGGAGAGCATGTTCTGCAGGTGGAGGGGCTCCTTCTGCTGCCAGCTCTACACGCTGGGCCCCAGAGCTCCACAAGACCCTGCTTTGGCCCTCGGCAATCCACATGTGTCCATCTGTCCATCTTCTTCCTCCTTCCTCCCAACTGTCCATCTGTCC
>PVJS01023458.1:0-29580 GCA_004027185.1 Glis glis | reverse complement strand
TGAAAACATATGACCCTTCATTTTGTGTGATTGGCTAATCTCGCTTAACATAATGCTCTCCAGATCTTTCCATTTTCTTGCAAATGCTGTTATTTTGTTCTTCTTTATTGCTGAGTAGAATTCCATTGTGTGTATTTCCCATAATTTTGTGATCCATTCATCTGTTGATGGACATCTAGGTTGGCTCCATAATTTGGCCACTGTGAATTGTGCTGCTATGAACATGGGTATGCATATATTACTGTTGTTTTCTAGTTTCAATCCCTTTGGTATGATACCCAGTAGTGGAATAGCCAGATCATATGGTGGATCCATGTGGAATGGATATTTAAACTGAAACAGAAAGTGAGGAATTGGTGGGGAGTAAAACTGACCAAAGTATGTCATAGCATATACGAACATGGCCGGTTCTGTTTTGCAAACGTTCTGAGTTTGCTTTCCACTTAGGCCCTTTGTGCATTGCCTGGAAGCCTCTTCCTCTTTTGTATGGCCTCCCACAGCTGATGGCTTCACATCATTAAGTTTCAGCCTGAACATTATAACCTGAGATGATCCTTTAATCCAGTGTGGTCCCTGACTGCTTGTCCTCCATCTGTAACTCTTGATAGATTTATTACAACTGGTCACTTCTGAAATGCTCCTTTTAAAAATTAATTTATTTGATCACACATTTATGTGTCTGTCTTCTTCCTGGACCGTAAACTCCAAGAGAATAGAACTCTTGTTATGTCATGAAGAATTGTGTTCTCAGAGCCTAGGACGAGGACTAACATATAATGGTTACCTAATAGGCACCTGTCAAATGAACTAACAAAGGAAATACTATGTGTTTTTAAGGTGAAATAATAAAACAGAATATAACATTTGTCTTTTAAGGACATATATTGGAAACAATTTCCTAAAGTGTTCCGACTACTAAGGAGATACATGTGAAGTTTCCATCAAATAAATGAAAAAAATGACAAAGATTATCTGAAATCTTAAATGGAGCTTTCTTTTCCTGATAACTTTTCACTTATTTATACTTTTACTAAAATCTCCTGACTGAATAGCGATTGCCTTTGTAAGAGTGGATGTGGGCTCTGGGGGAACAGAAGGAGTCTTATGTGGTGCTGGAAATGTTGTGTATTTGGGTCTGGGTTGTGGTTGCAAGGGTGTGTACACATGTTAACATTTGTGGGTGTACTTGAGATTTGTTTGCTTCACTGTATGTAAGTAAACCTTAAATGTTTTATTTAAAAAACCTTGACCTAGTTTGGTTCTTGGTAAGCAAAACCATAAACTACTTTTGTAAGTTTCTTTCATGTCAAATTTACTTTTCAAGTAGTCTATCAAATCCTGATTTTTGAAATCTCAAATGGGTCAGTCAGGAATACCTTGAACACATTTTTACATTTAAATTATAAAATACTCTTTATTAACACAATGAATGACCTATCTATAGCGTGTAAATTCTCAGAGAGGAGAGGTCTTTTTCTCTTGAGTATATTATTATTTAAATATATGACTTTTGTTGATTACATGTTAAATTGAAATACTTTATTGGCGATCATAGAAATGATATATGTCAGTCTTTTGCATTGGTCCTGTGAAGAAATATTATACTGGCTAGGTGGAGACCTTCTATTTTTATTAAATTTGTGTTTTCCTGTTCTTTCCATTTGGAGCCCATGATAAATTATATGGGTAAATTAACACCAGTTTAAGTATAGTTTCCAAATGGAAATCTAATATCCTCCAAAATCTTAATTGGGAATTATATGTTTTATAAATAGCAATTAAGCTTTCTTTGTAGTATGAAACATTCTTTTCATACTTTAAGGACCACTTCAGTGCCATATTCCTAATGATATCATGGCCAGAAGTAATTTCCCCTTCCTTTGACACATTGATGCCTTCACATATCCATTCAGGCATTCAAAAAATATGAAGTCCTGATATGGGTTGGGCACAGGTTGGTAGGATAGAAAGACATATAAGGCATGACCATGTCTATCAAGATTTTAGTTTCAATAAATATAAAATTAGTTTTACATGAGAATTGCTATGGGAAATTGTCAAAAAATGCAGATCCATAAGTCTCACCATTGAAGCCACTTGAAGTAAAAGTCAGGACACAGGAACTGGGCATGTATGTGTTTTGACAAGTTTATAGATGATTATAATACACATCTTTGGTGGTCCAATTTGTGTCCATCCATAATATTTCCACTACAAGAGCCTGGCCCTATTTGGGGGCTAAAAAGAGAATCTTTATATTGAGCTAAGTCTCTCCAAATTTTTAGATGTAATCATTGGTTATAGTTTATAGTTGGGGAGAATATTCTTCCACTGTGGATGATTACAGTTAATATCAAATAAATATTTGTAGAACAATAAATCATCGATTGATGGTCTTTTTTTTCTTTTTCTTCTTCTTTTTTTTTAGCTGGGGATTGAACTCAGGGGCATTCTGTCTCTGAGCCAAACCCCCAGCCCTATTTTATCTTTTATTTTGAAACAGGGTCTCACTAAGTTGCTGAGGGCCTTACTAAGTTGATGAGGCTGGCCTCGAACCTGAGATCCTCTTGTCTCAGTCTCTCAAGTACTGGGATTACAGGCATGCATCACCATACCCAGCTTGATTGACAGTCTTTCAACCTCTAATTAAATATCTTATGTAGCTGTAGCTTGACTTTAGGACTATGAAGGAACTCACTAGTTGGTGTCTGAGATCCCTGGTATCTTGGGTAAAAAGGAAAACAATGTTAAATGTATCTCGTCATGCTTTGATTTAACAGTGCCTAAACAATCTGTAAGTTTATACTGCACAAAAGGAAGCAGTCCTTTATCTACTGGCTTGACTAATATAAGGATGATCATGAAGCTGTTTAATTTCAAAGCAGAGCATTAAAACCCAAGGAGTATTGAATTTTCTTTTGAGTACAACTTACAGAATTAAAATTACTAAGTTTTAAGTTTGTATTTTAAGATACCTATCTAAAAAACAAGATTGATTCTCATTTTTCTAGGTTAGATAACAAAAAATCAAGTTACAATGGGAAGTACCATAGTTTTTACAGGCTAAGTGAAAGGAGAAAAAACCGTGTATGAATGGATGCACTGTGAAAAAAAGGATATTATTTATTTATTTATTTATTTATTTATTTATTTATTGCGGTACCAGGGATTGAACCCAGGGGTGTTTTACCTCTGAGCTACACCCCCGGCCCTATTTTTTATACTTTATTTTGAAACCGGGTCTCACTAAGTTGCAGAGGGCCTCACTAAGTAGCTGAGGCTGGCCTTGAACCCGGATCCTCCGGTCTCTGCCTCCCAAGTACTGGGATTACAAGCGTGCGCCGCCACGCCTGGCATATTATGACTTTAGATCACTCTGTTAAGTTTTTGAAAGATTCCAGGAAGAAGTACTGTTGTGCAAGTTTCAGCATAGCACATTTTCAAAATGATAACCTCTTTAGGGAATTTGGCAATAAGGCGATAATGAGATGATGAGGTGCTAAAGAAGTTGGTTTCCGATCTGAATATTTTTTAGTCCATTATCTTTATTGATGTCTTCTAACACTTCAATCTATATACTGACCTTTTATTCTGACTGCTACCTTAACTGTGCCTATCACACATTTTTGGGAGGTGGCTATAAATTATAAAAGGTTGAAAGTGCCCCCAAAAGTGTTAAATCAAATGCTATAAAATTGAGTGTTGACATTTTTAAAAAGTGCAATAGCAAGAGTTTCAGAGTGTTGAATATTACTGTAAGGAAAATGGACCTGGGAAAATTAAATCTGAGTAGAGAGGAGGAAGCAACTCTTACAAAAGGTTGTTTGGCACAAAAGGTTGTTTTTGTACTTTTTGCTAATGGAATGTAATGAAATACTTAATTGCTCTTATTCTCCTTCAAATCAGACATTGGCAGGGCAGGGAGGTCAGAACACTGTCTGGCTCTTTTATTACAAAAAATGCAAACAGTTGACCTAGAAACGAATTGACAGAACAAGGACCCACCAGTGAGATGGTGTCTGCAGGCATAAACAGCAGTGAGATAGAAATATAAGTTTTAAATATGCAAATACACTACCTTTTCCTAAGGAGATGCTACAGTTTTACTTCTTCATGTTAAGCACAGAGTTTAAACTAAGCTCTTTCTCTGCTTAGCATACACTTCCCCCAAATCTTCTTTACATGGACAAGTGTTAATTAATCATTAAGAATGAAAATTGGTTGTCATTTTTCTCAGATGCCTTTTATAACCTAGACAGACTTTCCATAAACTTGAGCTAAAGATTTCTCTCTGTTGCTTGCAAATGCTGCCATTTTAGTCTTAGCATTTACCATATTATTGGGTATGTATCTGTCTGTCTGTCCAGCTAAGTTGTGAGATACTTGAAAGACCTGATACACTTGGAGTAGAACACTAGTCCTCAATACTTTCTTACATTCTCATAATTTTTATGACTTCAACCATCTCCTATTTGCTTGTAATTTTCAATCTACATATCCATTCTAGATATTTATCCTATGTACTATGGTTTATTACCACTATGTCTTGTAAGCAGCGCTCTCTGTGTACTGCAGTGCCTAGAAATCACTTGTGGATAGGTCAGGCTCCTTATGTGCCCTTCAATGTTAAATATTGCTTCTTAAATCATTCCACCCACCTAATTATTATTGACTAAATACATGCATCTGTTTGCTTAGTCATTTTTAATAGATTTTATTTCTAGAGAAATTTTAGGTTCTTAGCAAAATTGATAGAAAGTACAAAGTTCCTATCTACCTCCTGTCTTCACACACTCTCAGTCTCCCCCACCATCAACGTCCCACATCAGTGTCATTCTTACGATTTTAAGACAAGAATGACAAGCCTACCTTGACACAGCAGTGTCTATCCAAATCCATAATTTACACCAGAGTTCACTCCTGGCATTGTACATTCTCTGAGTTTTGACAAATGTATAACAACAGATATCCACCATTGTAGTATTATACAAAATATTTTCCTCTGCCCTAAAAATCCCGTGTGTTCTGCCTATTTATTCATCCTGCACCTCTGCCCTCTGGCAACCACTGATCTTTTACTGTTTCCATAGTTTTGCCTTTTTCAGAATACCATATAGTTAGAATCACAGTGTGTAAGCTTTTAGGATTGACTTCTTTCATTTAGGAATATACAGTTAAGTTTCTTCTGTGTTTTTTCATGCCTTGATAGTTAATTGCTTTTTCATGTGTGTAATAGTCCATTGTCTGGATGTACCACAGTTCATTCGCCTACTGAAGGACAGGTCAGTTGTTTCTGTTTCAGCAATAATGAATAAAGCTGCTATTATTTAGTTATTTTTCACAGTGCAAAAATATGTTATAAACTATTAAAATATACGGGACTATACAAAGTAGTAGGTATTGATCTTGTGCCCTCCTTATCTGTGTTCTGCTCACCACAGATGATCTCTGGTGATGGTTTGGTACATGTCCTTCCAATCACCTTCAATGCCAAGTTTATTGAACAAGTGAACCAGCTTAAGGCCAAAGATGTATTTATCCAAATCATGACAGAGAACTGTAGTAGGCTGAACTATGTATGATCCACAAAGATATAAGTTCCTGGTCCCTGGCACCTGTAAATGTCACGCTCTTTGTGTTCACAATTGTGATTAAGAATCTTGAGATGGCAAGAATATATCTTGGATTATCCAGATGGACTTTAAGTGTCATTAGAAGCATCCTTATCAGAAAAAGATGGATAGAGATGACCCAAATGGAAGAGGAGAAAGCAATGTTGATCACAGAAGCAATGTATCCACAAGCTAAGGAATGTTGGCTCCTACAAGAAATTGGAGAGGCAAGGGATGGCTTCTGCCTTAATTGCTTCCAGAGGGAGTGTGGCTATGAGCCATCCTTCATTCCAGTCCATGGAAACTGACTTTGGCCTTCTGGCCCCCAGAACTGTGAGAGAGTGCACATCTGTTTTTTAAGCCACCAAGTTTGTGGCAATTTGTTATAGTGGCTATAGGAAACTAACATGAAGTCCCACTACATTTGTGGTGCAAGTAACAACAAAAAGAACGCAGGGCATGACCCTGTCTACATGAGAGGTTGGCTTTGGCATGCAGGGCTATGTGCCAAGGTGGTTTCTTGTTTCCCAGCAACCGATAAGGAGCCAGAAGAAGTTGTAAAAGTTAGGTAAGTGACAGCCTCATCTGTGTTTTGAGGGCAGTAAGGAGACTGGAAGCAAAGACACTAATGAGATTGTCACTCATGGAACTTGATAAGAGTTTAAGCTCTAATAATAGCAGTAGCACGGTGAAGGAGAGGGTTGAATTTAAGAGACTTCTGCAATGGAATCGAAAATATTTGATAATTACATCATTTTAGAGTCATGGTACCATTCTAGGACCAACATCTTATCCCTATCAAGGGTTTCTATGTGAATGTTTGGGTTTTCCCTACCTATAGCACTGCAGTTCTTCAGAAAGCGATTTGAGTGTTGATTTGAAAATTGCTTACCAGAGATAACATTCTTTTAAAGATGCAATTTTTAGAGACCTTTCTCCACATTTTTGATAGTTTTTAAAATATTATGAATCTATGAAAATGAGTTAATACAGAAATTTGTATCATACACAACTTTCATCAGGGAAACATTACTAATTAATGATTTCATTTTAAACAATCTCAAATATCACTCAAGTAATGAATCAAAGTGTTGTGAATAGAAACTGTTATCCTTATTTTGTGGTGCTGGGGATTGAGCTCAGGGATGCTCTACATCTGAGCTATACTCCCAGCCCTTTTAAAAAAGTTTTGTTTTGAAACAGGGTCTTCAGTTACTATGTGCTGACCCTGAACCTGTGATCTTCCTGTCTCAGCCTCTTAAGTACTGAGATATATAATCTGTTAAGTGTTAAATTTCAGAGAAAAATTATAAGATTATATTAATAGAATTTAACTATATATTGCTAGAATCATTTTTATGATAATAAAATAGACTAGTTAGATTAAGAAGTGATGAGCTTTCAATACAGCATTCTGAGGAATAAGTAAAATTTTGTTCACATGAATAAACATGGCGTTGCTACGAGGCTGCTCTATATTTCTCATAATAATTACTATATAAAAGGTTAATAAATGTCAAGTGAAAGCAGCTATGACCTACCTAAAGGTTAAACTGAAAATAGCTAAAATGAAAAACAGAAAGTTCAGGTTATTACATTTATTGACTGACACTGATTCTTAGAGAGTAGACAATTCTGGAATGATTAATTGATAATTAAATTTCAAACAAATGCCTCTCACCTCTAAGCAGGATGATAATTTAAGGGTCCTCCCAGGCTCACGCTGCCTTCTAATGTATTTCTCTTACTTCTGATTTCCAAGAATTGGCCAAGTCAGTGGCTAGTTTTATTTCCAATCATCTTAGCATATGTTGAGTTAGTGGAGAAGATATCTTCAAGGTGATCCCTGCAGCACAGGGCACAGGGAGGGGTAGGCCCTTCGCACCCCCAATATCCCTCTCCTCTCCAGGATCTAACAAGAGTTCCCCAATTGCCAAATCCTTGAGAATGGTGCCAAATTTCTGCCTCGAGATACTGGTACTTCATGATATGATCTTGTCTCTCTCTTATTTTCTTCTTTATGACTCCTTCCAAATTATATACTTGAGCTAGGAAACTACTTGCAGTTTCCCCAAATAATCCATGCTTTGGCTGTCCCTAGAACACCCTTCTTCTCATGCTGGGTCGATTCCTGTTTGTGCTCCAGGATTCATTCGTGTCACCCACTCTGGGGAGCATTGCCTGATGCTTCCTGATGGGATCCCCATGGCAGCCGAGGTCCTGTGATGGAGGCTGATGCACACACTCCATGCGTTAAGTACGTAGCAGAGCATCTGGCCCATAACTGGGGTGTAATGGCTGCTCGTTGAATAAATAAATAAATGGGTCTCATGGGCATAAAGAGAGGATATTTGGTGACAAAAAGAAGACTACCCTTTTTGTTAATTTTGGCTGAAATCCAAATTTATAGCAGTGTCATTTTTCAGAAAGAGCATCTATTTATTTACCTTCTGTCAGTTGATGTTAGCCTTTCTTTTTCCTGTAGTAATGAGAAAATAATCAGATATAGCTGTATAGTTGGCTTTGCACTTTCCTGAGAAATAAAAATCATTTAAGTTTTTTTCTACCTGCTGTCCCTATCTAGTGATGGCCATTAAAAAATAATGTTTTTAATGATATTAAAAAGCTGGCAGGAGTTATTTATTTATTTTTCCTTAACACAGAGTAACAATGAGAGTGCAACATCAAACGCATTAGTAGATGTGCATGTTCGGTATATTAAAACATATACATTTTTTTGTGATACCCTGCTGTGAAATGTCCTTTCTTTATAATAAGCGTTATTATTGACCAGAAAATAAGTGCAATGGGAAAGGGCATAAAAAAAATAAAATCATACTGGATTTCTCTTAGTAGCAAACATGCAAACTCTACAACCTGTCCCGTAGAGCACCCCCACATTCCCATATGCTCAGATCTCAAACATATCTCAGGGGTTGAGGCTGTAGAAGTTTACAGAAGAGACCACAGAGTCCCCAAGTCACCAGCTTATCCCTACTGACAGAACCTGTACACAGGTGCACAGGAGAAGTGAGAGAACCGGTTGGAAAGCTGAAAGTAGGAGGAGCCAAGGAGAGTTATGTGGTTTTCTTTTTTTTTTAAGTTTATTTTTTTTAACTTTTTATGTTCATTTATTGGTGCATTGTAATTATACATTTTGATATATGTCAGGGTATGAACGTCATACATGCACACATTGCACATTTAGCCCTCCCTTCAATTCCACCCTATTCCCTCCCCCTTCCCTCCCTTTCATGCTCCAGATAGTGATTGAGTCTTATAGGTTTGTGTATGTACATCATGTGCTATAGTGTGCAGATCCATCAGGAGAAAACAGACAGTTCAGTTGCTTTAGTTCCTGGAGCACAACCTCTGTGCAAGCTTTTGCTGAGTAATAAACTATGCAAGCACAGGGATGACCTCCAGGAAGGTAGGCTTACAAATATAAACAAGGAAAACAATTGACCACAGACATCAGTAGAGGCACATTTGGAGGAGTAGACTTCATAAATGTAATCTAGGCAAGTTTACTAAGTAAGCAAGGCAAAGCAGCATAAATACTCAGAATACGGTGTTGCTATAAAATATTATCGAAAAAGGCCAGTATGCAAACACACACACACACACACACACACACACACACACCAAAAAAACACAAAAACCTGTGAGACATGTGAAGAAATAAGAAAGTGTGTGACACATATTTAGAGAACAAAAACAGTCACTAGAAATTATCTTTGAATGTCCTCAGATGTTGGATTTAGCATGCAGAGTGCTAAAAGAAGTTATTATAAATAGAGTATTTAATCTATGAAGAGTCCTACTTGCTCCAGACAGACTTGGGCCTGCAGAACTCAGATCTTTGCTCTGCCTGCTGTGTCTCAGGTGTCCTTGCCTCACCCTCCTGGGGACGTAACAATGTGCGGTTTCCTCTTACCTCGTCTGTTTTCTCCAAATGGCCTCTGAACTGTTTCCAATTGCCCAATCTGATATATTTATTCCTCATATTCATCATTATAGACTCTTAGTGAGAATTACCCAACCGTTTTTTTCTACCTTCACACTTTAATGGCCCTTGCTACACTCAGCAACTAACTTTCCAGCAGTATAGCCAAATGACTGCTAAGACAAGAAGTTTAACACGGGTTCTTGAGAGCTGGATGTGGGCACAACCCGGCCTTGGAAAGAAGGGTCAGAATGTGGGCTCTTCATCTTAAAAAATAGAAAGTCTTTCCAAACAGATCCAAATGAGCCAGGCATGGTAGTGCACATCTGTAATCCCAGTACCTGGGAGGCTGAGCCAGGAAGGTTGCAGAATGGAGGCCAGCCTCAGCAGTTTAGCAAAGCCCTTAGCAACTTAGTGAGACCCTGTTTCAAAATAGGGCTGGAGGTGTAGCTTAGAGATAAAACTCTCTTGGATTCAATCCCCAGAACCAACCAACCAACCAAACAAACAAACAAACAAACAAACAAACAAAATAACACAACAAAATAAAAAAAAATGATCTAAACATATAAAAAATGGTCACCTTCCAAATTACCTCATGGAATGTTGGCCACTATGGACTGACCTTGAAGCTGAGGCCAGAAAGTGTGAATCTCTCTTCTGTGGTTCCTTTGGAAGAAACTAAAAGGAGTCAGCCATGACGCTATGGAAGGGTGAGCTGCAGAGCCGTTCACTTGCAGGGGCCACTCCAAGAAAAGCCACAGGTATTTTGTATTTATGATTAGAACTGCTTTTCTTAGAAGCCTCCCCAAACTGCAAAGCTCCAGGGCCTCACAAAACCTAGATCTCACTACTGAATAAAAACTTCGTCTATTGATAGGAAAGAAGAATGCTTTTCTATGGGCCAAACCAGACAAAATGGGAAGACCTCTGTGGTGTGTGGTAAAATACACATAGCATGGAATTTGCCATTTTAACCATTTTAAAGGTACATTTCAGTGGCATTTAATACATTCACACCGTCATGCAGCTACCACCACTATTTGGTGCTAGAATATTTTTATCACCCTAGAAGAAACACCGTACTCATTAAGCATTTGCTCCTCATTTCCCACTGGGCTGACCCTTGACAGTCACTCATCTACTTTCTGTTTCTGCAGATTTGCTACTCTGGATATTTTGTATAAATGGAATACAACACGTGACCTTTTGTGTCTGTGTCTGACTTTTTTTCACTTAGCATAATGTTTTCAAGGCTCATCGGTATTGTAGCATCTCTCAGCACTTTCTTCCTTTTTATGTGGGAAGGCCTTTTAAATAGAAGATTTAATTTGAGAGAGGACATAGCCAATTGAGTAAAAGGATTCTAAGAGTAAAAAAAAATATTTTTGTTATACTAGAGATTGAACCCAGGGGCATTCTACCTCTGAGCTACACTCCCAGGCCTTTTTATTTTTTATTTTGAAACAGGGTCTTGCTAGGTTGCTGAGAGTCTCCCTATGTTGCTCAGACTGGCCTCGAACCTACAATCTTCCTGTCTCAGCCTCTCAAGTACTGGGATTACAGGTGTGCGCCACCATGCCTGGCTCTAAGAGTAAAACTTAACAGGCTGACAATGAGATTGATAGAACTTTTCATGATAGTATTATCTTGTGTTAAATTCTGAAACCTGGTGGACTAGAATTTGCCTGTCTTTTCTGGTCTTTACACCAATTACAATCAAGTGGTCTTGATGAACTCCTAAGCCTTTCTTGACGGATACCTATGCCGATCAGAAGTAATCCCTGTGCCAGTTGCCTGTTCCGCTCCTGTCCCCTGTCTGACACCAATGACTGCCCTTCTCAACGGCGGCAGCATCCAGATCACCCATTGATGCTCTGGGGAAAATAAATCGACTTCTCCTGATTTTAGTGAGGACATTTGAAAAAGATCTGTGATTTGCAAACATCTCAAATTCATCTGACTGCTTTCATATTTAAGAAGCTATGTATGCTACCTCAAAAAAATTGTCAAGTTTGCTAATGTTATCACTATGCTGTCAATCTTTAATTTGTTATAAAGTGTTGGGAGACAGTGTAAGAGAGATTCTATATAAACAAAATTATATCCAATTTTCCCTGTTAGGAAGCATAATTTACCAAGCTATAAACTACCATACGGATTCAGTAATTTAGTTAGCATTTTTTCTATATTTTTAGTCTATTGCACTGCAAAGTTTGAAAGACCTTTTGTGCTTTATCTGAGGTGCCGCACACAAATCACTGTGCCTGCTATGCAAATAATGCCCACAGAGAACTCTGCTGCATTTATAATAGGACAGCCTATGCCTACGTGACTATTCTTCACACGCTGCTCGTCATCTCTGCCCACAACTACATCCATTCTCAGTGAGAGGCTAGTATAAACTTCATGCTTATTGAAATGAAAGTCTCTAAATACACACCTCTTACACTTTGGATACAAATGGTGGCCTAGCATAGACATCTTTGTTAGAACTTTAGTCTCCTATAGTTGAACCTTACTGACTGCTTTTGAAAAACGTTTAGTTCTGATTTTATATTGTAATTCTATTTAAAATTTCACAACTTTTCACTTATACCTACCTTTGAAAAGCCCCTGTCTTGCTTGTTGAGTAAGGTACAACAATAAAATCAGCCTTCATCTGTCCAGCTCATGTATTCTCAATGGATTGATACCACTACCAATGGGTGAAAATTGTTTCTTTGGGGTGGCAAAAACTTACTTATATTTGTATATTGCACACATATGCAATATATAAACATATATTTAGTATTTACACAGTATTGAAATTTCATGGATGGGGCAGTTAGAAAAAGAAGGCCAAAAAAGGACCTCAAATAGGGTAATAATCAAAACAATGGACCAAGACACACTGATCTAGCTCTATAAAGTATAATAAATTTACAGTTGTTTGACAAGAAAGCCAAAGGTTACATAGCCTGTCCATGGCAAACCTGTGCTGGACCCTGATGTTCTATTTCCACATCTGTGGCTCCTCTTACTGGGGCAAGTTTAGTTGGACCAGGGCTTGTCGGGCTCTTGCACAAAAGAAATATCTTTCTTGCTACTTCTCTTTCAGGACTAGTTTATAAACTGAGAGTATTTGGTCCTCAGACATAGTAGCTCACTGAGTTTATTCAATTGTCCTTTTCTGTCTAGTATGTATGAAACCTGTGCCTCTCCCTTGTCCTGTGTGGATCATACCCCTTTAGATTTATACAAGCCATGGATAAAGATGAGTTTAGACAAATGTAGACACAGGGCTGCAGGTGTAGGGGGACAGTTTCTAGTCCTTAGGACATAAACCCCTTTGGGTCTTCAGGAACAAAGATCCCTAAAGCTTCAGATACTCAACTTTTGTCTCTTTCCACTTCTTTACCCCCAAGACCTACCAGCCAACTTCTTATTTTGGTAATATGAACTCAAAGAACCCACAGGCACTGTTATTTCTCTGTGTTCCCCTTTACAATGCTCCAAATATTTCTAAGTATCTAAGTACCTCCCCTAAAGTGACTTAGCTATGTAAGTGACAAAGCATTCATTAAGAAGAAAGTATTCTCAGCTAAGTGTCTGCAGCATCAGCGTGACTTTGCTCCTCATCTAAGGGCAGAAAAGTGAGCAAGAAAGAGGGAGCACTGAGTGCAGAAGGAAATTTGTATTTTATATAACTTTCTACTAAACATGAGACTATTAATAAATACCATGGGACCACTGAAGGACTTTTTTTTTTAAAAAAAAGAATATATTTATTCTGCCTATCCAAGAGCAATGGAGATCTTTCCATCTTCTAAGATCTTCAATTTCTTTATTTAGTGTTTTATAATCTATCATCTATCATCTCCATTATATATCTTGTTATTGCTTTCTTGCTCTCTCTCTTTAATTTACTAGGCTTCTAAATAAGAATATTTTTGGAAAGAAATCTATGGACATCTATATCTCAATCTGGTTAATCAGTTCACCAGAAACTGTATGTACTAGTACCTCATTTCCAGTGGTGTGCTGGAGTTGATTTGTATCAACTTGCCAAAGCTGATTGTTAAATTTTAGGAATTTTGAGAGTTGGTTGACAGCAAATTGGTAGCCTGAAATTGGTCATGGTTGGAGTTTAAAAACTAGTGAAATCAGCAAAAGCTAAAAATCAGGCACTACCTCCCCCTTCTCTTTCAAGTGAAGAACTGGTTATTAAACTTTACTAATACACCACTGCCAGTTCTCAAAGTTTAGTTCATATTAGAAATTTTTGGAATTTTGGAACTTTTGGGAAGATGTAAAAAACTCTGGTGCCTGGCCACCAACCTTAGAAATTCCTATTAAATTGATAGGGGGGATGGCATCTGGTAATCAGATTTCTCTGGGTAATTCTAATAAACACCACAGTTTGAGAACTGCCCCACTAAATGTAGTGTAGGGTAGATGTCAATGTTGTGTATTAATTTGAAGTCAGGGTTATGGAGTGTTATTTTGTAAAATCAAAGTGAACGATAGCCCTCAAGAGAAAATGTCAAGAAGAGCAGGAAGCCAAAAAGGGAAACTTGGGGAATATGGCTGCTTGAGGGGTGGACCGAGGAGGAGGAAGACCTTAAAAGGAGACTGAGAAATGAAACAGGAGAAAAGGATATTAAAGAAATCAATGAATCAAAAAGTTCCCAGCCCCATGGGGTATAATTAGATGATGGCAGGAATATCTGGCTTCTATAAGAACTTTCTGTTAGGACTTTCTCAAGAGCAGGTCACTTTAAGGTGGAAACCCAGAAGCTGATGACTTCGTGTCAGTGGTGTTGAACCCTCATCGAAGGGGAGGTTGACTAGTGCTATCCTTCTGACTGGAGGGATGCTACAATTTTATGACTCTTCAGTCAGAAGAGATTTTGATTTAATTTATGAAGAATTCTGTGTACAAAGTAATCTTGGTTAAAAAAAACAGAAAATGAATTATTTTCACAAACCTAAGGATTGCATACATTAGCTGTTTTCAGATAAACACTCTGCCTAAGCAGCCACTGGTTGAGTCTTTTTCTTTAGTTCAGTGTAATGACACTAGTTTTTTTATAGTTTCTGTGTCTTCTGATAGGTTTTACTGTCATTGTTATTGTGTTTTTAATTGTGCTTATCATACAGAAGAAACTTCACATTAATATCAGGACTAAACCTCTTTAAAGCATGTAGATGCTTTGGATGGTTTTGAATAGCAATTAATTATCTTAAAATTTGGTCAGGAAAAATAAGTTTATTTCAAGTGTGCCTTTTTTTCTAAAACAAAAAATGAGATAAAATATTTTGTATTCAGGATTTGTAAAGATGATTCTTGCTCCTATTTTCTACATTTGCCTGGTTTATGGCTCAAAGTTATGGCAAAATTATTTTAGATTGCAGCTTTTAATTACAGCATTAATTCACTCAAAGAAAAAGGAAATAAAAGATATTTCTCAGCGTGATGACATTTCTCCTACTGAAGGCAGGCTAGTTGACTCTGGTTTCCCAAAATAATATGTGATGGCAATGTGAAAGTAATGCAAATACTTTTGAATTCGACAGTTCACAGATAATGACATTGCTTAGCAAAGCAAAAAAAAAAAAATCTGAAATCTAGGTTGAAGTCATTGGTTAAAAAAAAAGCCCTAATGTAAATGCGTCTGCACACATTTCAATTGCAGTCAGTTTTCCTGCAAATCAGCTTGATCAGCTCCATTAGCAGTTGACACCCATAAAAATCTGAGGCAGAGTTCCTGCTGCTTAGTTTTCTTAAGTGTCAGAAATAACATATTTTGTGTTACAAATGTCCCAGAGGTATACACTTCTACAGCTTCTAACTCTGCTATAACTTATTTTCCAGGATAAACATCTGCCCTCATGCTCATTAAAATTGTTTTTAAAAATAGGAAATTGAGTAAAAACAAACTCGTAAGTGAACAGCCTGACACAGGCTCACTGTGAAGAACAGACTCTTTTTGTATTCAGAACTCCCACTGACATTACACTTGGTTAGGGTTTTATTCATATTATTTTCCATTCATTTATTTGTTTATTTGGTCTTTTACATCATAATTGGTAACTCTTGAGCAATAAGACTAAAATTTATCCAAACTTTGGACAACATGTCCCTGGGTTATTCCATGCTGGATGCTACGATTACCTTTTTTCTTTCTTCATCTAAAGATTCAGCCTAGCATAGATTCAAATTTTTTAGGGTAAATATTGTTTTTCCTTTGAATTTTTAAAATTAATAATTCTACTAATTGGAGGTATCATGGAGTTTGCAACTCCAGGTCTGAAAATCTGAGCAAAACACAAAACAAATAATGAGTGTTTGGCCAACTATGTTCTTTCCTATGTAACTCAAGTTTAACAAATATTTGTTGAATACCTACTACATGTGGGGTCTATGAAAAATGCATAAAATATATATACTGTCCTTAAGAAGCTAATGACTTAATGAGGAAGATAGATGCAAACAATTTTGATTAAGTGCAACCATAAGATATTTAGAAAACTCAAGGTTTATTTTATTCATTTATTTTCTTATTTATTTTTATTTTTGCCAATTCTATGCAGATCCAAAAAGTCCTAGATTAAAATTTGTTTGGGGATTTGCAAAGTTGTAGAGAGAAAGGGAGAGAGAGAAGGAGGGAGAGAGAAGCAACAGCTTCATGCTTCCTGTTTCCCACCATTGTATACCTCTACTTTTTACCATTATAGGGAAACAGTCTTTTTGCTCTAAGTCTCCATGTTTCTAAGATTTTTCAGCTAGTCTGATGGTTTCATTTCATGCTAGAGTTTCTAGACCAGAGTGATCCAATATAAATGTAATGTGAGCCATAGATGAAATTTTAAACATTCTAGAAACCATTTCATGAAAAATAAAAAGGAACAGGTAAGATGAATTTTAATAATATATTCTATTTAGCCTAAATGTATCCAAAAAGTTATAATTTAAACATATAACCCATATAATAAAGCTTGTTAATGAGATATTTTCCTTTTATTTAAAAAAATCCAGTGTGTATTTTAAACATAACAGCCTAGCTCAAGCCCTCAGCCACGGCATGAGACTGGGAGCTAACTTGCAGGGAAGCACAGCTCTAGACAGGTAGCTCTTTGGGGCTCCTATTTATCTGCTTATTCCTGTGTGTGTAGAAAATTTTTGAGAACTTGTCAGACAGCATTTCCTCAGGTCAAACTAGGGAAACCAATTTTTTTTCACACTCTCTTAAGGGAACCAAAAAGCAACTTTACGGAAGTTGCAGATAGCTCAGTTGTTTCAGCTCTAAATTCTTGCAAACACTGGGGAGTTTTCATGTTTCTTTTCTCAGTCCATGAGATTGCTCCTGGAACTTGACTGTAAGGGAAGGGAGAAAACTGATATGTGAGTCATTTTACACACACACACACACACACCTTGCTGAGATATTTATATACAACCAAACTCGGTCATTTAAAGTGGACATTTCAATGACTTTTACTGTATTCATAGAGTTGGGCAAACATCACCACAATCTAACTTTAGAACATTTTGATCATTACAAATAGGAGCTGTATGTCCATCAGCATTCACTACCCATTTTTCCGTTGTTCCCCCATCTGAGACAATTATAATTGGTTTTCTTTCCTATAGATTTTCTTAATCAGGATATTTCCTATAAATAAAACCACACAACATGTGGTCATTTGTGACTGGCATTCTTCACTTAGTATTATGTGTTTATGGTTCACCCGTGCTGTAGCTTGTATCAGTACTTTGTTTCTTTTTATGGCTAATTTCCCAATCAGATGATGGCTTTTTTTAGTTTTTGGCTATTATGAATAATGATACTAGGAATATTCATGGACAAGTTTCTGTGTGAACATATGTTTGCATTTTTCTTGGGTATAAACCTAGTAGTGGAAATTGTTCTCTAAAGTGGATGTACCACTTCACACTCCCACATCGATGCTCGAGGATTCTACTTCCTCTGCCTCTTTGCTGTCACTCATTATTGCCCATCACTTTGGTGATAGCCACCCTAGTGCCTGTGAAGTGTTACCTAATTTTGGTTTTGGTCTCTATTTCTCTAATGCTAATGATGTTGAACATTTTTTTGTCCTTTGCTTATTGCCCTTTTGTGTATTTTCTTTGGAGAAATGTCTATTCAGAGTATTGACCCTTCAAAAAATCTGATTAATTATCTTTCTATTGTCGAGTTGTAAGAGTTTTTAAATATGTATACTCTGGACACAAAGCCCTTATTAGACACATGATTTACACATATATGCTCTCATTCTGTGAGTTATCTTTTCATTTTCTTGATGGTGTCATTAGAAGCACAAAAGTTTTAAATTTTGATGACATGCAACTGTCTATTTTTCTTCTTGTTATGTCTGCTTTTGGTGTTACAGTATGCATTAGAGCTTCAGCACCTTTGTGTGTGACTAAAACATAGGCATCACCTTTGTTCCTGGGAGCTGACAGAGAAAAGAAGCAATTAAATAAGCAGTAACAGTAAAGCAATAAAGGCAGCTTCAAAAACTGCAGGAACAAGTAATCTTGACTCAGGGGGGTGACAGGCCAGGGAAGTGATCAGAAGTGACAATTTTGAAACTGGGAGGTCAGGAAGTATTATTTAACAGTTCATAAATGCAATTTAAAAAATTATTTATTTTTGGTACTGGGGATAGATCTCAGGGAATATGTTTGAGCTATACTCCCACCCCTATTATTTTTAAATTTTGAAATAGGGTCTCAATAAGTTGCTGAGAGTCTTGCTAAGTTGCTGAGGCTGGCCTTGAACCTGTGATCCTCTTGTCTCAGCCTCCCAACTCGGATTACAGGCATGTGCCACTGCATCAGGATAAAATACTTTAAATGCAATGAAATTCCTGATTTCTGATACAATAAAGTCTCATGGTGTGTGTGTGTGTGTGTGTGTGTGTGTGTGTGTCTTGTGCGCATGCTTCTTTAGAGAATATATTCATGACCTTGCAGTCCCTCTCAGGGTCATCTTTCTGAATTGAATATCAGTTATTGGTCTGGCTGAGTAGAGAAAGAGTTAACAGAGGTTGCTGGTTGGTAGAATGGTCGATAAAGTCATGTGAAAGCAATGCTAAATAATCAGCTTTCACTGTGGTTAAGTTCTTGATACTTAGACCACAGCCAACTGCAAACAACCTCTCTATATTCAGAACATTACGTTGTGTCCAGGAGTCTTTTGGAAGCTTTGCTGTTTTCCACTGTGCCAAGAAAAACAGCAACAGGATGGGGAGCAATAGTCTCAACTTCAGCTTTTGCCTTGACCAAGCCCTGTTCTTAGCTTCCCTTTTGTACTTTAAAGCCTGTTTAGGTAAATGCATGACTGATCATGAACACTGGGAAAAATTGTAGGTAAAATGTTCTCAGAATTATCTTTTGTACCAAATGTCAAATGGCGGAACTTGAAACTGAAATTAAAATAGACACGAAAGAGGCAATGAAGGTAAAATCAATAAAGCTGATTTTACAAAAGGCTGAGTTGCACAGCTTTTCTGAGGAGTCCAATTTTTAGTGTAGACAGAACCCCAGGGATGAATTCTCCCACTGGTGTGCATGCCTTGCTCCTATTTACTTTAATGAGTCTTATCAGTGGGAAACAAGGAAAAATAGATTCTCCACTCTCCTTTCTCATTGCCAGCTCTCAAGCCCTTAACAAAGCACACAGCACACGTTAGTTTTGGGTACTATTCAGATAAGAGACAGTTGGTGAAGAAAGAATTCAAAATTCTGCACAGCCTTCTCTGTGCATATTGTTCAGAAGATCCACTGAGTACAGTTAAAGAATAAACAGTTATTCTTTGTACTGGAGTGTCTTTATCCCAGCTGTGAAGGGTTAAGGATTGCCTCAAGGCAATCTGCAATGTAGATGATTTTGGCAACTAAGTGCAAATACAGATAAAATATTGTCGTATACTAATACTGATGATAAAAATTACCAGATAGCATTTATAGTGGTCATCATACCATCTTTTGCAATTCGATGCTACATAATATCTTGAGATTTTGTAATTTGTTGGAATAAGTATCCTTATGGAAATTAAAAAAAACATCTATCATCTATATCTATCTTCTATCTACTTATCTATCATATCATTTATCTATCTATCATCTATTTATCATCTGTTTGTTTTTGTAGTGCACGGGCCTGGATTCAGGGCCTTGCTCATGCTAGGCAAGCACTGTACTGCTGACTATTATCTCCAGTTCCTTACTGAAATATTTTATAGTTGGTTGCTATATAAAAAATGATATTCTAAAATCTAGGATGGCTCATGGACACAAATGCACCATTTGTGCATATTTAATAGTTGTTTTTCGTGCTTCTTTTCACCATTAATTCAATAGATGAAAATTACATCTCTACCATGTAATATATATACTGTGTTAATTGCAAAGGCACAAAATGAACAATATCCTGGAGATAATTTCAGTGACAATAACTGAGCAGACAACTGGGAAACTCATCTGAAGATCTGCCTGGAGTTCAGAGAGGGATGCTCAGCCCAGCCACGAACATCAGTAAAGGCTTTAAGGAGATGACATGGTCAGGTGGTAGCAAGGGTCTTCCAGGTCAGGAGGACTCATCTTATTTATTATAAATGCTGTAAATAATTTTTATCTAAACAGTGTAATACTTCTCTGCTTCTTTAATTAGTCACAAGTACTGCTGGAAGAAAGAAGTAAAGCATATATTTCATATTCTCTCCCTGTCTCTCTCTGTTTTTCCAGTACTGGGGATTGAACCTAGGGGTATTTTACCACTGACCTATATCCCCATCCCTATTTTTAAAATTTTAAATAGTTTTTTTGTAGTACTGGGAATTGGACCCAGTGGCATTCTACCTCCAAGCTATAATCCCCAGCCCATTTTTATTTATTTATTTTTTGAAACACAGTCTCGCTGGGTTGCTGAGAGTCTTACTATTCTAAAACCTGTGATCTTCCTGTCTCAGCCTCTCAAGTACTGGGATTACAGTCTTGTGCCACCATACCTGGCTACTTTTTATTTTAAAACAGGGTCTCGCTAAGTTACCTCACACTATTGACCTCGGACCTCTTGTCTTAGCCTCCCAAGTACTGGGATGACAGGTGTGCGCCACTGAGCCCAGCCTCCTCATATTCTCTTCATTCATTCTCATGTTGAAGCTTTCAGGAATGGCTATTCCAATCCAATCCATTTACAAGAATTCATAGAATACTTTCAGTGAGCCTTGTATCAGTCTTAAATTGGAGGCAATGAGGTACCTCGGACCGTAAGGTGGCTACTTTCTTTGAAGCTATGTTTTGGAACCTTCTTTTCCTGGTTCCAGAAGGTTAGGGGTAAGGGAAAGACATAACTTTGGGAGAGAAGGGAGCAGGTCAGCTCTGAGCAGTGCAGCGGAGCCACGGAGGCTCTGAGGGGAGGTGCAGGAGGCTGGGCAGGGCAGTGAGAGGCTGGAGGGGGACCACAGGAGCGGGGAACAGAAGGGACACTAGAAGGCCCAGAGATGGGGAGGAAGGAAAGGAGGAGAGTTTTTGGTGGTGGTTTTGTTTTGTTTTGTTTGTTTGTTTTTGATATAGCCCTGGGAGATTGTTTTAAAAGTCCAAAGGATTAAAAGATTTTTGTTTCAGATTTTATTGAAACACACACACACACACACACACACACACACACACACACACACGCATGCACTCCTTCTAACTGGATAAAAGGGTATTATTTTTCCCTTTGTATCTAATTCAGACTGTAATCTTATTTCCTATTTTCCTTGATGTCAAAATTCAGACAAGAGAGAATTTGGAAAGTAGGCATAAAATCGTATTAGACGGTGACACGTATTTAATCTAATCTTGGAGGCCGGCTCTCCTGGGAACTGGGCTTGATAATCCACATCCTGGCCTGCTCAGGACTCTGTCCTGGGATGATTTCCCTTGGTGCCATAGGTACTGCTGGCACTCGCCCGCGGACAGCCTCGCACTTGCTACACACGTCCACTCTGTTTTCTCTGCACTCACCCTGGAGCTTTTGGATCTAGCAATATGTTTCCCATAATTATCTGAGTCCTGGGACAGCAGTGTCATCTTTATTTAGTGAGATTCTGCTGTACGTCAGACTGCAACCTTCCCACCAAAGATGTGTCACTTATCCACATATTCCCGATATCTGTATGCATAGCACTATGTAAATTGGGTAAATCGATTTGTTGTTGTTGTTTGTTTGCCTAATTGTCCGGCAAACTTGTACTTGTTTAATTCTTCATTACCAATGATTTGAAGAAAAGTTGATCTGATTTGTGTGTAAGTAAAATCACTTCTATTTTAAACATTTTTCATAGAAAGCGCTTCCAGTAGATAAAAATTGGGTGCTTTTCCCCACCCACTTCCCAGGTCCATTCCCTTCCTCTCTGTCCTGCTCTGTCTGGAGCTGACCTCTGCTCACTCCTTCCCTGGTGGTTTCTTATTGAGTTTAGTTAATGAGAAGCACCAGAGAGAGAGTAGAGGGCTGGGCAATAGAGAAGTTTCTGGAAGGCGCTGTCCCTTCTGTGATGAGGGCTCCTGTAAGACTCTCCGTCACAGTTTTAGTTCTCCCTTGGCTCAGGCAAATGTCATGTCCTCTCTTTTGGCCCCAGGAGTGGCCACAGCCTCCTCCTCCTGAGGGTCTGACTCCAGGTGTCTCCAGTTAACTTCTTGGTTCTCTTAATGCTCCAACACCTCCGAAAACACAATTTACAACATCTGGAACCATCTGGAACCATCTGGGTCACATTGTGTTTCCTGCTATGACCCTGATTGTTTTCTGAAAACATACCTTCTGAGTTTTTAGACAACCTTAGGTCATGCATTTAAACATGGGGACTGCTTTTGCAGCTGGTATACTAGGACAGGCATGGGAGGGTGTTCAAAGAGCACCGAACAAGGGAGCAAGCCTGGGACTCGCTCTGTGACCGCAGGCGAGCCCTGCACTCTCTTCTCATCTGAGCTGAGCGCTGCTCTTGGCTGCTGCACTGGGTGCTTGCGAGAGCGCGTCAAAGTGCTTGGGGAGAGTGAAGCGGGACGCCATGAACTGTAGCACATCTATGCTGCTGACCTTCATTCTTTTCTGCCTGTCTTCTACCAGCTGCTCTTGATAATTTTGTGCTTCCATATGCCATTAGAGTTTAGATTCACATTCTACTTTAAACCAATTATGAAGATCCAGGTTGTGTGGCTTTGTGGTTGGGTAACTGTGGTGGAAATTCCTATTGGCTCTTGCTTCTGCTCATTCATTCATTCATTCATTCACTCATTGGTCCTGGGGATTGAACTCAGGGGTGTTCTACTTCTGAGCTACTCTTCCAGCCCTTTTTTATTTTGAGAAAGGGTCCTGATACATTACTGTGTGCTAGCCTCGAATCTGCCATCCTCCTATCTCAGACTCCCAAGTATTGGGATTACAGGCACGCAATATGATGCCCAGCACTGCTTACATATTTATGACTTGACTGTGGGGACTTTGGGGTCTGGAAACTGCATGGCTGCTGATGGGCTTTGTTTCCTCGTGGATAAAATCATAATAGTAAAGCCCACAGAGGCTTCCTCACAGGGGAAATGTGAGACATAATGAAAAAATATGAACAAGAGAACTTTTTTTTTCAATCAGGGGGAACGATATCATTATTAGGAGCCTCTGTGGGTTCTAGTTTCCTATTCTATAAAATATGAAATATTGAAATGTGACTGCATGGTGTTTAGAGGTCTATTCAAACTTCAAATTCTTTGTTTCTAAGAATTTTTACAAGGACCTTAAAACCCAATTAAAAAAGAAGATTTGCTCCCTACATTTTAGAGAATTTTATATAGAAATTCATTGCCGGTTGTGGTGGTACATGCCTATAATCTCAGTACTTGGGAGCCTGAGACAGGAGGATCCAGCCTCAGCAATTTAGTGAAACTCTCAGCAATCTGGTGAGATTCTGTTTCAAAACAAAAATAAAAGGGGCTGGGGGTGTAGCTCGGAGGTAGGGGTTCAATCCTTAGTAACACACACACACACACACACACACACACACACACAGAAACACATTATTCACATACATTTTATACCACCAATGCATGGAGTAGATAGGTCTGGTAAAGACCAGAAAAAAATACTACCTATAAATTAAAGATTTAAGAATGAGTATATTAAGATTATTACTTTCTTAATTTAATTTTCTCTTAAGTGAATTTTGTTGTGCTCATAAGTTATGTAATTTGGACAAACTTTTCTCCTCAAAATCATAAAATGGTGTTACAGTATTTTGAATTGTATTTTCTCATTTTAAAGTATCTAATAATCGATGCTGTGGACTGAACTGTGTTTCCTCCAAAATCCCTATGCTGAGGCCCTGTGTGAAATGTATGTGGAGATTGCCTTGGGAGGTGAGTAAGGGCGAGTGTGGCCATAAGGGGTGGGACCTAATCTAGCAAAACTGTAAGAAGAGGAAGAGAGAGGGAGGAAGGTTTCCACCCGCACACACCAAGGAAGGGCTAGGTGAAGACTTAGGAAGAAGGTGGCCCTCTGCAAGCCAGGAAAAAGACTCCCCGAACCCAACCTGCCGGCTCCCCGATCTCTGACTTCCATTCTCCCAAACTGTGAGAAAACACATTTCCCATTGTTTAAACACCAGTCTATTGTGTTATATATTGTGTTATGGCAACGCAAGCAGACTAATATACTTGACTTAGCCTTTGTTATCATCATAGATCATCAGCAACTTTAAAAAATTGTTCAGGTCTAGGGACAAATAATTAGGCATGGTTTAAAAGAAAAAGAGGTATGTCTTAGTTCATTTAAATAAACATAAAGATGTAACTTCCCATGCCTCATTGTTAATTGTCCCTTCATAAGAAGACTCATTGATTACGTCATTGTGGAAATATCTGTATGATTTTGAGAGAGTAGTTTTTTTGAAGCTAACTAAAGGTAATTGTAAAAATTAATCGAACATGGGTCATTTTGCAACACAAACTCTGACATCAAATCAGCAAAGAAGGATGTATGGTGGAGAGCGTCCTGTATCAGGAGCAGGCTGACCTCGTTTCCAGTCCTGCCTTGACAGCTAGCTCTGTGACGTTGGACAAGTTGTTGTGTCCCTCCGGCCTTGCTGTCCTCAGGTGTAGAATAAAGGGGTGGTAACTGAATGATGTCTGGGGTCCTGTGAGCTACCGCACTTTATAAATGGGTTCATCAAGACCTTGTAACTTTGCTGAACTTTAGTCTGAAAGATGCTGTTGAAAACAGTACTTATAAATCTAATGACAGGCAAATATATTCACTGTACTCTTAACTTTCTGTGTGTTTATTTCATTCCCCTAGCATAGAAGATAAAACAGTTATTTGCAAGTATCAAGACAAAAGGAACAAAATCCATCTGCTATAAAAACGGATTCTTTTTCATGAACATGTTATGCAAATAGGCCATTTTAAAGTTGCTATACTAGCAACTGGACACTAGGTGGAAGCAAAGAGTAAGCTAACATGTTAAAAGGGAAAAAATTTTCTGTGGTAAAAGAACCACACTTTCTGGATAGTAAAGGTCATTAAGATTATAGGTTACATTTATTTTTTAAGATGCTAATTAGAAAAGAAAACAGCAAATAACGCTGTCCACGTAAGCCATTGAAATAATACTAAGATGGACCATTGTTTAGGACGAATCTTTATTCCCCTTCCTAGAGACTCTGACTAGTAACATCAGAAATTAAATAGTGAATCATTTATCTTAATTCCTGGGATCTTATTGGCCAATATGCATAATACAGTAACCAGTCAAATGGTGATATTCACAGACCTCTTTTTTCAAAAGTTTACAGGGACAACATATAATCAAACAAGCGTTCTGTAAAGCTTATACTATTTTGAGCACAGTAATGGGAAATTTACCTCATTGCATATTTTTTACATGTCAGTTCTTTGAAAAATTGTATATCTACTCTTCCCTTTCAAAATTAATCGAGTCTCATAATTTAGGTTCTAAAATGTGAAATGATGTGATGATTCTCATGTTTAGTCCTGAAGTAAGTCAAAACTCAGTTTATTACCACAGTCTTTATGCAAAGTGAATTGCTTAGAGCTATCCTTGGAATGCACCTCATGGAGAAGGGAAAGGCTCTTTATTCTAGAAGAGCATTCTGAAGTTGTTTGTGTAGGCAGTGAATTGCAAGCAATACGTTCTGTGCAACAGTAATTTCTACTTGGTGTTTTAGATAAAACCCATTGTTTAGAGGACAAGATGGCATCACTGTTTGTGAAATACCTGGCAGTAAGTGCAAGGTGTACTAACTCTCACTTAACAATGAGAGCTGGACGCAGGGGCAGCGTCTGTAATCCTAGGACTTGGAAGGCTGAGGCAGGAGGATCGCAGGTTTGAGGCTAACATGAGGTAACTTAGTGAGACCCTATTTCAAAATAAAAAATAAAAGGGACTGGGGGTGCAGCTCAGTGTTAGAACCCTTTTGGTCCAGTCTCCAGTACCACACACACAAAAACCCCAAACCAAAAACACAGTGAGGCTGCAGCTGAGGAAGAGACTGGGAACTCTCTCTTTTCTCTCTTTCTCTGGTTGATATCAATATAAGCAGCCCTTAACAATCTTTGTAACTGTAGGGGCAATCATTTAATAACTGGGGGCACAGGTTTTTGATCTATAGGATATAAAGCTAAGGTCAGATGATCCTTAAGTTTCAGTGGTGCAATTCTTGTTCCACAAACGCCAAACTTGATCTCTGGAATTGGAATTTATGTTCTCAGCTTTGCTTATTTTCCTCATTGGCCCATATTAGAAAAGTAAAAAGAGAAAATAAATGATATATGTGAAGAGGTTTGGGGTCATCTCTGTGTTCTTTTAGCAGTGATATTTTCTTCTGTTACCCACCACTACCCAGCAAGGTTGGCAGAGGACCTGAGGCCATAAACCGAGAGTCCACATGTGTATTCGGCATTTGATAATAGCATCAGATTCTCAGGGAATAAAAGTTGATGTGTTGGATATTTTGGGGAACTTAATCTCCTTGAGCCTCAAATCTGATATCTGTGAATTGAAGATACCGATGACTAAAGGAAGTAGTTCTGAGGATTAACAAAAGACAAGTGTTCACTAATATGCTTTGCATGTTAAAGGGACAATTTCTGGGAAGTGCTGTCAAATACCAGGCAAAATGGCAGCCACACAATATATTCATGTTCCAGCTCTAAATCTCAGCAGTCCTATTCATCAGTAATAATAACAAAAGAAAAAGAAGAAAGAATACTAAAGAAAATGGGTATGCTGTACCAGCCCTAAGCAGTAAGTGATTTGAAAATTCTTTACATGGAAAATTCAGCAAATTAGACTCGTTATACTGGCTCACATAAAATAGAAGTTGTACTACCTTTCATTTGGTACTCAATTATTTTCACACATTTCTAGTATCTTTGGCGTGGTACTTTATTTACATGGATCATCCTATCACCATGGGCTCATCAATAGATATATAATCTTTCAAAGTTTCCCAAACTACCACTTATGATGTTTAGTTAAATTTTGTGAAAATTGGGAATTAATCTAGTGAATCATACCCTTAACTTTCAATTGAGCCAGAAAAACATCACAAAATGAAATCCTTAGCACGGGCTATGACATATTATACAAAGGGAACAATTGGCCTTTTCTTCTTAGACTATAATGGCCTAGCGGGAAAGGCCCTTGACATTTTTATTTTCTGTGTCGTTGTTCATCTTTTAGTATACTGTATGTAAAAGTTAAACGTTAGTACCACTTGGGACTTTCCACAGTGCGTTTAATGGGCTCAGCGTGTCTTGTGTCTAGTCTCTGAGAGCTGCAGTAGCTCAACAACACACCTAATGGCAGCTTATTCTTTCTCCATTATGTTAAAGGCAGGAGGTGACAGGATGGAATGGTAAATGGCTTATAAGTGATTATCGGTAGAGGAACCAGGCTGGGAGCTTGGGTCACATTTTGATACTTAGTCCGGAAGTTAAATCACAGCTTTTGGGTCTGTGTTGATGCCTGATGGTAATAACTTCATGCCAAGCCCTGGCTAATGTTCAGTGTTTAATGGTACTTCTACTTAGGATGCTTCCAGAAGTATCGAGTACTTAAAATGTAAGGAAAGTTACTTATTGCTGTTGTTATCATTAGGTACACGTTGACAATGATAATAATGACTCACATTCGAGTAGAGGCTGTTCCTTCTACTTTATAATTCAATGATTATAGTAATGCTTCACTTAGTACTAAATAGAAATAAGATTTCAATAAATACATGTGAATTTGTTCAAAGGGCTTTAAAAATAAACATTAGCTCCTTTGATTTTACAACAGCTTTGTGAGAAAGATTGAGTGGATGTCATGCTAATTTTTCTGTGAAACAGATTAAGACTAATAAAATGGGTATTGTCTTTGGAGTCAGAAACTTGGATTCTAAGCTTCCTCTAATTTTACTAGCTGTATGGTGCTGGCAAGGTAACTTGAGCCTTCTGAGAGTCTCGGTTTTCTTGGCAGAAAAGTGGAGATATTACCATTGAATAAAAAGTTATTGTTAGTAGCTAGATAGCCAGGAGTGGTGGCACATGTCTGTAATCCCAGTACTTGGGAGGCTGAGACAGGAGGATCGCAGGTCTGAGGCCAGCCTTAGCAATGCTGTGAGACTCTTAGCAACATAGACTGTTTCAAAACAGAGGTGTAGCTTGGAGGTAGAATGCTCCTGGGTTCAATCCCCAGTAGAGAAGAAAAAAGAGTTATTGTGAGCAATAGATGAACTTGCGCATGTGTGTCTCTAACCCAATGTCACCGATCCTGCACATGAGACAAGTAAGATGGCAGCACCAGCGCTCTGACTTCCGTTAGTTGTGTTTTGCATCGTCAGACTCCGGCAATCACCTGATGGTCATTATGTTACGAGCCACAGCCGGAACACCTGACAGGCTGTGAAGGCTTGTTCTTACTTTGCCTTATGGAGTTTAAAAGGTCATGCTCGTGAAACAGCATTTCTGCTGCTCGAGACGATGTCACTTGAATTGAGATGATTTCCTGTTTTCCTTTGCTTCCCCTGAGGGCTGAGGGTGGTCCAGCTTTTTCTGAGATGGCGTCTCTTAGGTATCACGTGGGCTTAATATTCTATATCCCTCCTGGGGCCATAAATGCCCAGTAGGTCCTCAGTGTTAACTCTGACAGATTATCAGTGAGTCAGCGGGAACCACTTGCTATGGGACCGTGGGCTCGAGAAGCTTGCAGCAGGAACGAGGCTTCTGAGAGAAGCGGGCGGGGGCGTGTTGAACCACTGACCCGGCAGAGAGTGGCTGTGTAGTGGAGTGGAGGTAATGGTGGAGGTGCAGCTTTTCCTAGCCATGACCATTGAAGTCACCTGTTTATGAAATTAAATGAAGATCTACAAATTGTGTCATTTATAATAAATTGCTTCATTTATAATAAATTTCCTGGACTTTTTAATTCCTTTGATGCTCACATTATTTTCGCTACTCTGGATCGAAGCCTCATGTGTTTCCTACTAATTTCCTAGGAAAAAAGTGTGGCATAATGAAAAAAAAAAAACTAACAGGTTGTGTAACCTTAATAAATCACTTAGCCTCTGTGTCATTTCTCAACTGCAGAATGGGAACAATTAGGGTACAGAGTTCAGAAGATCAACTGTTATTATGGTATATGAAATGCTTTGAACACTTAAAGTGCTAGACAGTGCCACCTCATAAAGTAACTGTCATAGCTGGGTGTGGTGGCACACACCTGTGATCCCAGTTCTTGGGAAGTTGAGACAGGAGGATCACAGGTTTGCGGCCAGCCTCAGCAAGTCAGTGAGGCCCTGTGCAACTTAGTGAGACCCTGTTTTCTTTTTTTTTTTTTGCGGTACCGGAGATTGAACACAGGGGCGTTCTACCTCCGCGCTACGCCCCCGGCCCTATTTTTTTATACTTTATTTTGAGACCGGGTCTCAGGAAGTTGCGGAGGGCCTCACTAAGTAGAGAGAGAGAGAGA